>JAJPUD010034691.1:0-10702 GCA_023553655.1 Myrmecobius fasciatus | reverse complement strand
CCCCCAAAGTTTGGAGTCAGAGACTGGTGTCATGAGTTGTCTCAAAAAAATTTGCAAGCTTGACCCCATTTCCTAGTCAAGGGGCAAAGCTTATTGCAATGGTAACGCCATTACAAGCAGCCTGAATTCCAATAGAAATCAGCAAAGAAACAGAAGCAAAGGGACACATTTATCCAGCTTTCTATCATTGACATCCTAATTCTATGGTCCAGAGGAGTGGTCTCTGGACTCTGGTTATCACTGACCAGATTTCCAATCAGCAGCAATGAACAGAGGAGTGGTCTATTCAGGATCAGATTGTTGTTCTCAGACTGGGAGTGTGGGAAGTCCCTGAGGCAGACTTGAAAGTCAGGAGATTCAGGATTGCTGAATTATTCTTAGCAGAGAAGCCCCCTTTTCCCCCACCCTGCCACCCCCTGCCTAAAATCAGGGGACCCCTAACTCATAAATATTTGGGGTCTGTTTTATTGACAGACATTTCCTCTGATGATTCCTTTTTTTTGTTGCTTCGCCTTCCTGAATTATTTTCCTTTCTGTCCTGGTTGTCGGAGCTCTGATGAAAATATTGATTTTGCTTTTGCATCACCAGCATTTTCAACTGTTTCCCATCTCTCACTACTGAATTTCCCTACATGAATATGCTGAGAAGATTAAAATTGATTCTGTATCATTTTCTTATTGATCCTATTTACAAATAATTTTTTTCTGTATCCACTTCAGTCATGGCTCTTTGTCTTTGAACTTAGCAAAACCTACAGAAGGGAAACTGTCCTCTTGCTCAGCAGGATCTTTGGCAATAATTGAGTAAAAGCATGGATCCAAATATTGACAGGTAGCATGCTCCTGCTAATAAAAGTTATCTTGTGTGGAGGTCTGCCTCAATTTACTCCTTTGTTAAAATCTCAATTGTAACAATATAATATAATATATATACATATATTGACATATCTGTATTTAATGTATACATACATATATATAGAGAGGTATAATATGGTGGTGCTACTTTTTAAGGAAAGAAAAAAAGGAAAAGAAAAGAAACAAAGGGGTGGCCCACAGATTGGGAAGTGACTGATTATATAACCATAAAAATAATGAATGTAAGGAATTCCAAAAAGTAGAGGAAGATTTGTATGAAATGAACTAAAGGGTAAAAAATAATAAGACTTGGAAAACAACATAAGAATTGACTTAAAAGGGGCAGGGAGGTGGTGAAGTGATGAGAGCACTGGCCCTGGGATAGGAAGAGCTGGAGTTCAAATCCAGCCTCAGATAGTTACTACCTGTGTGACCCTGAACAAGTCCCTTAACCTTGACTGCCACCTCACTCCACTCCAAAAGGAAAAAGAAATGATTTACACTGTAAGAATAGAAAAGAAAGCCTGGTGATATGAAATGGTGATATGCAGTCTTGGGTCTCAGAAAGGGGACACATTCTATGTTGCTTGATTTTGTTTAAATGTTTTACATAGTTACAAATGTAGGAACAATTTTGAAATTCCTACTGCACTTCACCTCCCCTGACCAAATGTTGATAAGTACGGAACTGGGGGCCCAAGAAGTTTGGTATCATTTGGGGTTCTTAAAGACAGACTCACAGAATAAGAAATTGTTTAAGAATGAAGCAAATAGTCATTCATTCAGTCTGGCTGGAGTGGACACCAAGATATATGGTAACTACGAGTCTGGCATAAGTAATTCCGTGTATTCATAGATGTGTGTGTGTGTGTGTGTGTGTGTGTGTGTGTGCATATATCTCTATCTCTCTATATACTTTGTGTGTACATGTGCCTTCTTTTTCTCTAATCCTTTGTCTTTCCAAATCATCTGGTTAATCAAACCTTCTTAATCAGGCCAGGCCTCTATCATTTCCTTGGGTGCTTTTGTGATGCAGATTGGTAATCATTCCATGTCTTTCCAGGTGATGTCTAGCAAGAGAATCATGAACTGTTGTGGATATAAAAAAATACTTTTTGACCTTAGGTGGTGATTTCCTTTTTGTTTGTTTGTTTGTTTGTTTTTTGCTGAGGCAATTGGGGTTAAGTGACTTGCCCAGGGTCACACAGCTAGGAAGTGTTAAGTGTCTGAGACCAGATTTAAACTCAGGTTTTCCTGACTTCAGGGCAGATGCTCTATCCACTACTGGCCCAGCTGCCCCTGGTGATCACTTTAAACATAAGTAGGCTGGTTATTGGACCACAGGCATTAAAGGATGGAGTGTTTGAAATCTATGTAGCTTTGCAAGCCAGACTAGAAATTATAAGAGCTCAAGATAACCACTGAGGCATAAGGAGGCATCAAAGAATATTAGTGGAAGCTCCTTCCACCTACAATATTCACAACTAATGTTCTAGCATTCACATTTTTAAATCTTAAGGAAATATTGCTTCAATATTTCTAAGCACTATAACAGTGAACATTTTTGCTTTTATTTTACAGTTCCCACCACCATCCCTGTTTGTCTTTCTAGTAGCCAAAGATAGCTAAAGTAGTTAAAGATAATTTGAAAACTCACATTTGCAAGCAATGCAGATTCAAATTCAAATAACACAAAGCTTGAAATGGCTCCAAGGATCATTACTGGCTCTATGCAAAAAGGTTTGGGAGAAAGTTGTTTTATTTTGTTTTGTTTACAATATACAGTCAAACCTATTTGAAACATCAGTTCACAAATATACATTAGAGAGCAATATCATTCTTAACATATTAATTGAGAATAAGGTGTGCAAAGAGATTTATACAGAGTATTTCATTTACTTATCCCAGTAATCCTGTAAAGGCTGAGAGAGATTAAATGACTTGCCCACCAACACATAACTACAAAGTGTGTGGGAGATACAGAGTCCCCCACTGTCCCTACCCTCAGGGAGCTCATATTCTATTAGAAGGAAGCTAACCACAAAATTGCCCTTTTTGCTTCAGGCCTTGCTTGTAGCTATTTTCACACTGTTAATTTTCATATTGTTAGCTTCTTGTGAGTTTATTGTGTCAGCTTTCCCTGACACCATAGGGCAAGAAGGATATGGTCTAGACCCTGTTGTTGGCTCATTTTTCTATCCTATTTCATGACTTCAACTTTATGTTAAATTGGGCTTTGCTCACCCTAGGAGGGGAAGACTGTCCCAAACTTCAGGCTTTTCTATGCTGCTGGTTTCAGAACTAATCCTTATGGCCTTGGAACTGTGACCAAGCCCCCTGCTTCCTTGTGACCAGTGAAAAATGACTGATGAGTATTAGAATCGCCAAGGAGCACCAGGCCCTGCACTCAGTGTCAGCAAAGGGGCTCCCTATTACCTCTTTCAGATTGCTAACTAGCCAATGGTTAGTTCTGCCCCAGTGCAGTAGCGACTGGGACATTAGGTCCATTAGTACATTTGGAATTAATACTACAACATTAATGTCAGCTCTGAGTGAATGGTAGCTTTATGGGTCTTCCCAGAGCACTGGTCCCTAAGAGGAGAAAGCATAGTGTGATGAATATTGGTGTCTGGTATCTCACTCAATAAGGTGATACATAGGGGAAAGGGTTACACAACAGACCCTGCAGGATTAGCCACAGTTAAACAGGTGTGACCCAAATGAATCCTGTAAAGGAAAATGAGAGGACAAGAAGGGAGAGCAGTGTTAGGAGACAGGAGAAATGAAGGGAGGAAAGGTGTAGAGGCTGAATGTGTGAGTAGGAGGGAGCTTATGAAGAGCTTTTAATGGCAAGAAGGATTTCAGGTATGATCCAAAAAGGGAGTGTCAGCCATTAGTATTGATTGATGGAGAGGGGGCTGAAGGGGGAATGTTGACATGGTCACAACTTCACTTTAGGGAAAAAAACACTTTGGGGATTCTTTTCCCTTCTTGTTGTTTGTGTTCTTCTTGTTGTTGCTCTTCTTGTTGTTGCTCTTTTTATTCTTGTTTTCTTCTTCAAATGGTTGCCTAAGAAAGGTTGCCTGGAATGAGTACCCCTCCAGCTCCCCAATCTAACCAACCCTCCTCTACCTCCTGGACCCCCCCTGCCACCCACAGCCCCGGCCCCCAGTAGAGACTCACCCAGCTGCAGCAGCCTCCTCACTGTCCAGGAAGGCATCCCCACTGCTGCTGGCCACAGCTTCCACCTTGGCCTCAGACTGGCTCAAGTGGTACAGATATGCCCGGATGCTGCGAAGCTTCTGCTGAGTTAGCCGGTCTGCTCAAAGGGGGACAAAGTACATTAAAGGGGCTCTCATTAAAGATGTCACAAAAGTACAACGTATATTACAGGGGCTCTCATCAGGGAAATCACAGGGGGACAAACAATATTAAAGGGGCCCTCATCAGGGATTTCACAGGGGGACAAACAATATTAAAGGGGCTCTCATCAGGGATTTCACAGGCGTGCAAACTATATTAAATGTGTTCTAATCAGAGATGTCATAGGAGTACAAACTATATTAAAGTAACTCTCATCAGAGATGTCACAGGATTACAAACTATTTTAAAGGCGCTTTCATCAAGGATGTCACAGGGGTACAAACTATATTAAGGGCACTCTCATCAGGGATGTCACAGAGGTACAAACTATGGTAAAGGGCTCTAAACAGGTATGTAAGAGGGGTATAAAGTATATTTAAAAAGACTGTCATCAGGGATGTCACAGGGGTACAAGCTATATTAAACGAGCTCTCATCAGGGATGTAGCAGGTATACAAACTATATTAAATGCACTCTCATCAGGGATGTCACAGGGGTAGAAGCTATATTAAATGTATTCTAATGAGGAATGATACAGGAGTACAAACTATTAAATGGACTCATAAAACATGTCACAGGGGTACAAACCATATTAATTTGGCTCTCATCAGGTATGTAACATGTATATAAGCTATATAAAAAAGACTCATCAGGATTCTCACAGGGGTACAAGCTATATTAAACGAGCTCTCATTAGGGATGTCACAGGGTTACAAACGATATTAAAGGGAATATGATCAGGGATGTCACAGGGGTACAAGCTATATTAAACGAGCTTTTATCAGGGATGTCACAGGATTACAAACTATATTAAATATGATCTAAACAGGGATGTCACAGGAGAACAAACTATATTAAATGGGTTCTCCTAAGGGATGTCACGTAGGTACAAAATATATTAAATGCGCTTTCCTTAGGGATATCACAGGGGTACAGTTTTATATTAAAGGGACTCACATCAAAGATGCTAAAGGGGAACAAACTATATTAAACGGGCTTTCATCAGGGATGTCACAGGAGTACAAACTATATTAAATGTGCTCTCATCAGGGATGTCACAGTGGTATAAACTGTATTAAAAAGACTGTCATCAGGGATGTAACCGGTGTATCAGCTATTTTAAACGAGCTCTCATCAGGGATGTCACCAGGGAATAATGTATATTAAATGCGCGCTCATCCAGGATGTCACAGGGTTACAAACTATATTAAATATGTTCTAATCAGGGATGTCACAGTGGTACAAACTATATTAAATGGGCTCTCATAAGGGATGTCACAGGGCTACAAAATACATTACATGTGCTTTCATTAGGGATGTCATAGGGGTACAAATTATATTAAAGGGACTCACATCAAAGACACCACAGGGGTTCAAACTATATTAAACGAGCTCTCATCAGGGATGTCACAGGGTTACAAACTATATTAAATGGGATCTCATCAGGGTTGTCACAGGCATGTTAACAATGTTAAATGTGATCTCGACAGGTATGACATACATGTTCAAACTATATTAAAGGAACTCACATCAAAGATGCTAAAGGGGAACAAACTATATTAAACAAGCTCTCATCAAGGATGTCACAGGTGTACAAACGATATTAAACATGCTCTCATCAGGGATGTCACAGGGGTACAAACTATTTCATTAGGGATTTTACAGGGGTACAAACTATATTAAAAGGACTCTCATCAGGGATGTCACAGGGGTACAAACTATATTAAACGCGCTTTCATTAGAGTTGTCACAGGGGAACAACGTATATTAAAAGGACTCTCATCAGGGATGTCACAGGGGTACAAACTATATTAAACGCGCTTTCATTAGAGTTGTCACAGGGGAACAACGTATATCAAAAGGGCTCTCATCAGGGATGACATGGGTACAAACTATATTAAAGGGGCTCTCATCAGGGATGTCACAGGAGTACAAGTTATATTAAACGTGCTCTCATCAGGTATCTCACAGGGGTATAAATTATATTAAGACTGTCATCAGGTATGTCACAGGGGTACTAAGTACATTAAACGGGCTCTCATCATGAATCTCACAGGGGTACAAGCTATATTAAATGTTATAATCAGGGATGTCAAAGGAATACAATCTATATTAAATAGGCTCTCATAAGGGATGTCACCTGGGTACAAACTATATTAAATGAACTTTCATTAGGGATATCACAGGGGTACAAACTATATTAAAGGGACTCTCATCAAAGATGCTAAAGGGGAACAAACTATATTAAATGGGCTCTCATCAGGGATGTCACAGATTACAAATTATATTAAATGAGTTTTCACAAGGGATGTCACAGGGGTACAAACTATATTAAAGGGACTCTCATAAAACATGTCATAGGGGTACAAACTATATTAAACAGGCTCTTTTCAGGGATGTCTAGGAGTAAAAATTATATTAAACTGGCTCTCATCAGTGATGTCATATGTGTGCAAACTATATTAAATGTGCTCTCATCAGGGATGTCACAGAGGTACAAATGATATTAAAGGGGCTCTCATCAGGGATATTGTAAAGTGTATTTAAAAGACTGTCATCAGGGATGTCACGGGGTTACAAACTATATTAAATATGTTCTAATCAGGGATGTCACAGTGGTACAAACAATATTAAATGGGCTCTCATACAAGATGTCACATGGGTACAAAATATATTAAATGTACTTTCATTAGGGATATCACAAGCATACAAACTATATTAAAGGGGCTCACATCAAAGATGCAAAAGGGGAACAAACTTTATTAAACAGGCTCTCATCAGGGATGTCACAGGTGTACAAACTATATTAAAGGGGTTCTCAACAGTGGTATAAACTATATTAAAAAGACTGTCAAGGGGGTATCACAGGTGTACAAACTATTTTAAACGAGTTCTCATCAGGGATGTCACAGGGGTAAAAATATATATTAAATGTGCACACATCCAGGATGCTACAGGGGTACAAGCTATATTAAAGGGGCTCTCATTAGGGATATCACAGGGGTACAAACTATATTAAATAGGCTCTCATCAGGGATGTCACAGTGATATAAACCATATTAAAAAGACTGTCATCAGGGATATCACAGGGGTACAAACTATATTAAATGGGCTCTCATCAGGGATGCCAGTGATATAAACTATATTAAAAAAACTGTCATCAGGGATGTCATAGGGGTGCAAACTATATTAAATGGGATCTCATCAGAGATGTCTCTGGCATACAAACAATGTTAATTGCACTTTCATCAGGGATGTCACAAGAGTACAAGTTATATTAAACGTGCTCTCATAAGGGTTGTCACAGGGGTACAAAGTATATTAAATGCAGTCTTATCAGGATTGTCACAGGGATACAAACTATATTAAATGGGATGTCATCAAAGATGTCATAGGCATACAATGTTAAATGCGCTCTCCATTGGGAAGTCACAAGGGTACAAACTATATTAAATGAGCTTTCATTAGGGATTTTACAGAGGTACAAACTATATTAAAGGGACTCTCATCAGGGATGCAACAGGGGTACAAACTACATTAACCAGGCTCTCATCAGGATTATCATAGGAGTAAAAATTATATTAAACGGGCTCTCATCAGGGATGTCACAGACGTACAAACTATATTAAGTGATCTTTCATTAGGAATGTCACAGGGGTACAAACTATATTAAAGGGACTCACATCAAAGACGCCACAGGGATACAAATTATATTAAATGACCTCTCATTAGGATTGTCACAGGGGTACAAACTATATTAAATGGGCTTTCATCAGGGATGACACAGGGGTACAAACTATTTTAAATGGGTTATCATCAGGAATGTCACAGGGGTATAGCCTATATTAAAGGGACTCTCATCAGGATTATCAAGGAAGTACAAACTATATTAACCAGGCTCTCATCAGGAGTGTCACAGGGGTACAAAGTACATTAAATCGGCTGTCATCAGGGATGTCACAGGCATACAAAACATACTAAAGGGATTCTCATCAGGGATGTCACAGAGGTACAAACTATATTAAAGGGGCTCTCAACAGAAATGTCACAGGGCTATAAACTATATTAAACAGGCTCTCATCAAAGACAGGATTGCAAACTATATTAAAGTGGCTTTCATCAGGGATGACACAGGGGTACACACTATATTGAACAGGCTGCCATCAAAGATGTCACAGGATTACAAATTATATTAAAGTAGCTCTCATCAGGGATGACACAGGGGTACACACTATTTTGAGCTGGCTCTCATCTGGGATGTCACAGAGGTCAAACAATGTTAATGGGGCTCTCAACAGGTATGTCCCTTCCCCCCTCATTAGTATTTTGTTTTTGGTGACCACTTTCCTCTAACAGTCCTACCCCCCTTAGAGCCCTTCCCTCTTTTTTACACCTTTCCCCAAATTCTTCTATTTTCCCTTCTATTAGTCTATCCCTTTTTTCCCTCCTTCTTCCCTGTAAGGAGGGACAAGTTTTTCCTGTGAAACCAAATATGTCTGATATACTCTTTTAGAGCCCAATCTGTTGAGAGTAAGATTCACCCAATGCTCATCACCCTCCCTTCTTTCCCTCAATTATATTAGATTTTTTTTGCCTTCTCATGAGATTTTACCTTATTATTACCTCCTTTTTTTTTACTTTATTTTACCTCATTTCCCCTCTTTTTCTAATATGATAGCCCTTCCACCTCTAGTTTCTTTTTAATTTTATCAGTGTAAAATCAAATTTTACCCCCATTATTGAAGTATACCCATAGTAGAAATATAGTTCTCAAGAGTTCTTTCCTTTTTACCTTTTTATGCTTCTCTTGAGTTCTGTGTTTGGAGGTCAAATTTTTTGTTCAGATCTGGTCTTTTCATTAGAAATAGGTGAAATTCTCCTGTATCATTGAATGACCATCTTCTTCCCTGGAAGATGATGCTCATTCTAGCTGGATAACTTATTCTTGGCTGTTATCCAAGTCCCTTTGCCTTTCAGAATATCTGATTCCAGGCCCTTCGATCTTTTAATGTGGAAGCTGACAGATCTTGTGTGATTCTAATTACAGTTCCTCAGTATTTGAACTGTTTCTTTCTAGCTGCTTGCAATATCTTTTCCTTGGTGCTATAGTCCTGAAATTTAGCCACGATCTTCCTTGGGGTTTTAATTTTGGGGTCTCTTTCAGGAGGTGATCGGTGAATTCTTTCGAAGGCGATTTTGCCTTCTGATTCCAAAACATCAGGACAATTTTCTTTCATGATTTCCTGGAAGAGAGCATCTAGGTTCTTTTTTTCATCGTGGCTTTCAGGGAGTCCAATAATCCTTAGATTGTGTCTCCTAGCTCTATTTTCCAAGTCAATTGTTTTTCCTAAGAGATATTTCAAATTTTCTTGTATTTTTCATTTTTTTTAAATTTTTGTTTGACTGATTCTTGAAGTCTTATTGAGTCATTCACTTCCATTTGTTCAATTCTAATTTTTAAAATATTATTTTCTTGAGTTACCATTTTTAGCTCTTTTTGTAACTGGCCAATTGAATTTTTTTGTTCATTGCAATCTTTTTTAATTTCACCAGTTTTGTTTTTCAGAGCGTTGTTCTCTTTTTCCATTTCACCAATTTTGTTTTTCAGTGAGGTGGTGTCTTTTTCATATCTCTTTTGTAGGGCATTATATCCTTCTTGCAATCTCCCTTCATTTCCCCATTTTTCTTCTAACTCTTTTTTGAGATTCTTTAAGCAATCTTCCAGGAAAGCCTTGTGAAATGGGGACCAGCTCATGTCTCCCTTTATGGCTTCCACTGGAGTTGCTTTACTTTTAAGAACCTCAGGATCTGAGGTCTGCCCTACTTTCTCTCCATAAAATCTGTCTATGGTGAGAGTTTTTTTTTCTGTTTTTTACTCATTTTTTAGAGCTTGAGGTCTGTTTAAAGCAGAGGAGCAGCAAATGCTTCAATTTGCCCTAGGACGTTTCAGCTGGTTGACTTCCGGTACTGGGCTGTCCAGGGCCGGGTTCTGCTTTCTCAGTGGTTTTCAAAATACCTTTTACTAAAGGCAGATATGGTAAAGCACCTGCATGTAATTAGAGCAAAGTGGCTCAAATCTCTCCCAGGGACTTCCCAGGTGCTTAGGATTTGCCACACTCCATACCAGCCCGGGTTTCCTGCCTTGACTGCACACTGCCGCCTCAGCTCAGCAAACTGCCCGACCCCCGCCTGTCCGGAAGAGACCTGCTCTGGAGTTCTTCCAAAGAACCTTTTGCTGAAAATGTGTTGTACTCCAAATATTTGGGGCAGCTTTCACTCCAGAACTAGTTCAGAGGCTTAATCTGCTGTTGGTTTAAGAGAAGATCAGAGGAGATTACAGGGAGTCATGTCTGCACTCCACTGTCTTGGCTATGGCCACCTTGATTTCTCTTTTCAAGTCACTCTTCTGCCAATGAAACATTCTTTTGTACCCTGTAACTCACCAATCCAATAAATTCCAGTGGTTTCTTATTGTCTCTGAAAT
>JAJPUD010034690.1:0-10703 GCA_023553655.1 Myrmecobius fasciatus | reverse complement strand
TTCCTCAGCCAGGCTTGAGGAATCTGTATGTTCAGGAAGTAGAGAATAATGGAATTACAATGTTTTCTAACCCTCAAAGTCAAGCACAACACCTGATACTTTCATGTGGAAAAAGGGCAGTAGGCAGGAAAACAGGAGGAGAAGAGGGGGAGGGAAAGAAGAGCAGAGAAAGGGGAGAGGCAGGAAGGGAAGCTCCAAGGGAGCTTGCCACCATGCCCAGTTGGAAAAGCGGAATAAAGATGATGGAGTGGAAAGACCTGCAGGGCTAAATAAAAATAATAGCAGCTGACATCTACATAGCACTTTGAAGTTTGCAAAGATCCCTCGGCTCATAACAACTCCATTAGGTAGGATGTGTTATCCCCACTTATCAACTGAGGAAACTGAGTCACAGAGAGGGGGTACAATTGGCCCAAAGACACAACTGGTAAACATCAGAGCCAGCATTTATACCTAGGTCTTCCAGCTCCAAGTTCAGTACTCTCTTCAGGCCACACTTACCTCTCCATTCCATACTGGCAGAACTGAAGCCAGTTCCCCTGAGCATGTACCCCTTAATCTCAGCTTATTGTTTGGAAACCTGGGTTCATGACCTCCCCTGGTGACTGCTTAGAAAAGACACCAAATAACAACTACAGTCTGTCCTAGTCATTCACCATCACCGCATCCTCTCTCAAATGCCTATTCTGGGATCTTTCCTCTTTCCATCCTGTGTTTTTGTTTTAAGAGCTTGGGGGTTGGGGCAGCTAGGTGGCGCAGTGTATAGAGCACCAGCCCTGAAGTCAGAAAGACCTGAGCTCAAATCTGGTCTCAGACACCTAACAGCTGTGTGACCCTGGGCAAGTCACTTAACCCCAATTGCCTCAGCAAAAAAAAAGCAAAAAAAAAAAAAAAAAAGAGCTTGGGGGTCTGTGACAGACTCCCCCTTCACTCCCCACACCCCTTCTAGCACACAGACTCCTTTCCCACCAAAGAGAAAGGGAATGATAAAGAAAGAAGAAGAATATTCAGTTGATTTAATGACCAATTAACCTTGGAGCAGCTAAGTGGCAAAATGGATCTGAGTTCAAGTCTAGCCTCAGACATTTGACACTTATTGACTGTATGACCCTATTTAAGTCACTTAGCCCTGATTACCCCTCAAATAAAGTATTATGTGTTCAATTAATCTAAGGACAGTGGCTTAAATTTATAGAATATTGTGTGAAAGCATCAACAGAAGTTATTATTCCCATTTTACTGATGGAGAAAGTAAAACTCAGGTATTCATCACCTGTGATTACTAGCAAGAACATTGGACATCATGTAAAACAAGAGTTCTTAAGTTTTTTTGTGCTGTGAACCCTTCTGGCAGTCCAATCAAGTCTATGAACCCCTTTTAAGAAGAATATTTTTAAATGTATGAAACACAATACATAATATTACAAAGAAGACCAATTATATTGATATTGAGATGCAAATGTTTTTCCCATCTAAGTTCAAGATCAGTCTAGGGGGCCAATGGAGGCCCAGTTAAGATTGATCTCCTCTCAGTGGGAGAACTGAGTCCCAGTGAGGAAGAAAGGTGGGATTCAACCCAGGCCTACTGGCTCCAGGTCTCAAGTCTCCAAAAAAATCCATTTATTTGGTGGATTTGTAGGAGGCATTTCTCTTGTCTCTAGTTTGTTATTATACGTCTGCTTCCTACTTCTCATGTCATAGAATACCTTCTCCTTACAATTCATTATTATATAATACCTTCTTTAGCACATGTATCATATAGAAACATTCCCAGTCCCTCTCCTCACCACCTAAGAAGCAACATAGAGTAACACATATGGTAATGGATTTAGAATCCAGAAGACTGGTGTTCATGCCTCACCTCAGAGACTCACTAACTCACTAACTGGACCAATCACTTAATTTCTCTGGGCCTCAGGCCTCAGTCTCCTAATCTATAAAATGAGAAGGTAAGACTTGAGGGCTTCTAAGATCAGTGCCAGTTCTAAATCTATGATTTAAATCTATGCTGAGTGGCACAGTGAATAGGATTCTGGGCCTAGACTCAGGGAGATGAGTTTAAATCCAGCCTTGGACACTTCTTAGCTGTTTAATCACAGACAAGTCATTTACCCTTGTCTGTCTCAGTTTCCTCATCTGTAAAATAGGGATAATAATAGTCCCTACCTCTCAGGTTTGCTATAAGAATAAAGTGAGGTAATACTGGTCAAACTGAAAGGCTTATAAATACTCCCTATGAGCTAGTATTATCATCATCCTGTCACTTAACCATGTTCTCAATTGCATGCAGGTCATCAAGTAAGAACTAATTTCTCCACGTTGGAGAAAAAGAATGGCAGCTGTGGGATGGGAGTAGATGGAACAGTTGTCCCTGGGGAGATAGACAGCAGGAAAACAGTGCCCTCTAACCTCGTACTCCTAAGATATTTAGGGAAACTCAGGGGTAGTACATAGAGTTGGAAGAAAAACCAAGTTCAGCTCCAATGGAAATTGGCAATGCATGATATAATCAGTGGACCGCTCCCTCTTCATCTGTAACTCCTAATTTCCCCAGGTTTCTTTCAATTCTCAACTAAAATCTCATCTTCTATACAAAGCCTTTCCTAGCTCTTTAAAACAAATTTCTTCACTTGGAGTTTATTTCCAGTTTATCTTACATATGTCTTGCTTATACATAGTTATTTGCATGCTATCTCCCCCATTAGATTGAAAGCTCCTTGAAGGCAGGACTATTTTTGCTCTCTCTGTGCCTAAAAAGCCCCATCACTTAGCACAGCACCTACTACACAGAAGACACTTAATAAATGTTTGTTGACTTGACCAAGAGACAAGAGGACCTGGATTTTTGTCTCATTTTAGTCATTAGTTGTGAATTGGTCACATCTTTTCATCTTTGAGTTCCACATGTATCAAAATGAAAAAATAGGACTAAGCTGTTTTGATTCAGTGAGGGGTAGGTATCCCATTTCCAGATACAATGGAGAGAACTGGGAATGCAGGAGAAATGCACAAGCATTATGGATATGCAAAAATCCATCAGTCACCTGGAGTCACCATTTCCACTGCCACAACCACCTCCTTCTCAGGCTAGACACTGACTTCCCTTTCTTCATCATTAATGATAAAGTCCTCTCTGCCCATCATCCCTGAAGGAAGTACTTGCTCCGGAAGGCAGCATTTCACTTCCCAGGAAAAGTACATTCTGGAAACCTCAGGCTACAGAAGAAAAATGCAATCCTAGTTATTATATAAATATGCTTTATGACATAAAGCATTATATCATACTTTATCCATTCTAAACTACTCTCATATCATTATCTCACCTGATCCCTATAATATTATGAAATAACACCAATGCAAAAATAGAGATCCAGAAATCTCAAAGTTCTTTCCCAAAATCACAAAGTGCCAGAAGGCCTCAAAGTTTCTCAGGTTTTCCACTGAACCAAGCTGTCCAGCACCCCCAACCCTTTAGTAATAAAAACATCTTTAAAAAATTTGTCTGGTCAATACATTGATCATCAGGCAATCCCTCTGCTAGATTTTCAGGGTGTCTTCCTCCTAGGAACTTGGGCTCAGCTTTATATTAGGACTGTTTTTTTAAGGACTTTTAAAAGGCTTACGCTGGTGCCATATTTTAGAATTCTCTATTCAGCTGTTTCAATTTCCCTGACATATTTCAGGCTTCTCTCTTTACCCCAAATGAATAAAGGACTGGAATGAGCTGGACAGAGGCCAAAGAGGCCGCTGCCCCAGTAAAAGAAAAGGGAAAGAAAGAAGAAAGGGAAAGGGAGAAAAAGAAAAGAGAGGAAAGAAATAAGAAAAAGGAAGGAGAAAGAAGCAAAAGGAAAAGAGAAAAAAAGCTGAAATGGGAACCATTGGAGACAGCAAGGGCCAGAACTGAGCACCATATTATCCCAGTAGCCCTACAGCCTGACTGACAGTGTCTGAACATGACCTCATGGGTCAGGGACGTGGGGACCCAGGGAGGCACAAAGAGAGGGTATACAAGACACTAGGGCTTTTGTTTATTTAATTAAAGGGGGAAAAAGGTCCCTGGACTAGACAGCATTTCCCACGTGACCTCCATAGCCAGTGCTGTGGAGTATGAAGGGGAACACACAGAGAGATAGAAAACATCCTGTAGGCTGGTTGATGAGGGGGGCTGGAGAGGGGAGAAAGTGATGTGATGACCCAGTGCAGGCAGAGAGTACAAGAAGGCCCTTCTCTCACCCAGCAGCCCCCCTTGCCTACAGGCACATAAGCTCCAAGGAGAATGCCTTCCTTAGCTAGCTGACTCTGGGGGGAAAGGGGAAAGCCTGCTTTGGGGAATCAGACATAAAAAGGGAAAGGTAGCCGCTCCCAGGATCCCAAACAGTGGCTATGGCTGTGAGCTTCTTTTCCCTCCCCTTCTCACTACTGAGCAGAGCTACAATAGGCCTGAGGGGGCTTCCCAAGAGCAGGGGACCCATCGGCTCCCAAAGCTCTGGCTGGAGCAACTCGGCCCCCTTCTTCCCCCTTCCCCCTTCATTCACTCAAACAAGCAGATTATTCCTGATTTTACTCTCAAGGAAGAGATAGAAGGTTAGACTTCATGACTTACTCTACGAGTGCCCAGAAACTCAAGGAGATGGGGAGAGGGGGGTTTGAGGATGCCCATCATCCCTAGGCTACCCTAGTAGAGCCTCTTACTACCACCCACCTGGACTATTTCTATGGCTTCTCAATAAGATTTATCACTTCTACTCTCTCCAAACAATCCTTCACACCTTATCTTTCTCACATCACTCACCTGCTCAAAACCTTCTCTGACAGCTTCCTGTTAACTATCAAAGGATGCTCTTTGACTGTACCAGACCCTAGAGCCTCTTCACCTTTTTAACTCAGTCTGCAATTATTTCCCCTTTAAGTGGACTAGCTCTAGTCAATCAGGTTCTGTCCCTGAATACTTTCAACGCTTTCCTGTCTTTAGTCACACTGTTGCCCACTCCAGGAAAGGCTCCTGCCGCCCTCAGCCCTGTGGGATTGCCCCACACATTCTTTACTACCCAACTCAAACTTTTTCCAAAAAGCCTTCTCTGGTTGCCTTCCTCAATTAATAATGACCTTTTTGCCCTCAGACCTCACAAAGCACTTTGCATTTATCTTATAATTTTATTATTATGCATTAATTATGTATGAATGTAATTATCATGTATTGAATATGTGTTATTTTGTTACACTATGTCTCTTATTTATAGCTATGCCATATTCCCTGATACGTTATGAACTCTGTGAGAGCAGGAAATATGCCTAACTTAAACTTCATTTTCTCCTGATCAACTAAAACATCACCTGTTCATAGGAATTACCTGTGAAATGTCTGTTACACTGAATCTGTTGAAAGCCAAGCTCTGGGGACATGCTAAGGGGTTCCTGGGCTTCTTCTCACTTATGAGTCCCAGCTCCTCATGCCCTGCCTTCTTCTCTGGAGGGCAGGAAGACAACTACATGAGGGTAGTCTTGAATGTCACAGGACCTTCCGCAGATACTAGTCAAGTCAAAACGCCGAACCAAAGATGAGGCTTCCAGAGACAGAACAGTTCAGACCACTGGTTCCATTGTCTAAGTTGCCTGACACCTTGAATATGAGGTTTCCAGATACTACAGCTTTGAGCTTATAGACACTCACAGTCTTAGGGTGAATCAATCTCTTCAGCCTTGAGGGGTCATCAACCTCTTAATTGTAGGGTTATTAAAATTTTTTTTTAAAACCTAGGACTATAATCACATTTCTCTGATCTCCTCAACCCCGTTGAGCAAAATGATCTCTTTTTTTCCCCTTTTCAGCCCATAAAATGGCAAGGGGAGCTCTGGTAGTCATCATAGGGGGAAAAGAGATGAAGATGAAGAATGTGGTGAGATTGAGAAAGGGAGGAAGAGCAAGAAAAGGAAAGGAGGGAGAGAGAAATAGTAAAAAAAAAAGTGGCAGAAGGCAAGACAAGAAGGAGCAAGGAAAGGGGGAAGAAAGAGCAAGAAAGTAGAAGGCAGAGGAGAAAAGAAAAAGGGGGATAGAGAAAACAAAAAGGGGAGGAGAGGAAAGTGAGAGAGAATGAGGGAGAGAGAGCAAAAAAGGAAGGAGGGAAAGAGAAAAACAAAAGGGGATAGAGAGAATAAGAAGAGGAAGAGAGAGAAAGCAAAAAAGGAGGAAAAAAAGAGTAAGAAAGGGAAGGAGAGAAGGAAAAAGGTTAGGCAAGAAGGGAGAGAACAAACATGAGCAAAAGGACTCTCAGCTGAGGATCCCACAGCTTCTCCATTTCTGCCCTCCCTAAATCCATTTTGGATGTTTCTCAGAAACTGAGTCACCCAGAATTTCAACATAGTGCCCAGCTCGTCTCTGCATCCCACAGAATCCTCCAAAAGCATCACTCTAACATCTGACCTTTAGTTGTTCCTGACACATGCCCACCCTCCTCTACAAGAAGCTCAGATGCCCATTCCTTCCTTCCCTCACAGTGCCCTTCCAAGGGCTACCTGGGCTTCGAGGAGTGGGGGGAGGGAAGCGGCTGGAGCCAGAGAACAACTGAACCACCGGTCACCTCGACAGGTGCTGCAGGAAGGCCTCATCCAGCAAAATTCTCTTTCTTTTTGTTCACTTTAGTATCAAAGATTGAGGGAGAAAGAACCTGGTAAAACAGCAATGCCACTGAGGCAGAAAACCTTCTGGCAAAGGTTCCCCAACCCCAAAGCCCATCTACACAGGTGGCTTTGTCCAGGGTTAACAAAGGCAAAGAGACACTCTACATACATGCACATACACATACTCCCACCCAGACCTGGGAGTAAGACTGACAGTCCTGAATCTTCAACTGGGCTTAGCCTTGCATCCACTCTCCTAGAGGAAACTCATCTGCCAGACAGCCTCCTCTTCCAACTGGGAGCAAAGATTAAGTAACTATTGTCAAATGGCACAAACCTGGCCTGAGAAATAACCTCTGGCCCAGCCCCATTAACTTCTCTTCCTCTAAACAGCCAATACTTATAACAATAATAATATCAATATTAATAATAGTAAACATTTATGAAGTTTTAAGGGTTGCAAAATGCTTTGAAAATATTTTTTCTTTACAATAACCCTATTATTAAATATCCTCATTTTACAGATGAAGAAACAGGCAGACAAAATTGTGACTTGCCCAGCTACCAGCTTTATAGCTGGTAAGTATGTGAGTCCAGATTTGAACTCAAGGTCTTCCAGAATCCAGATTTATTGTTCCATACACTGGGACACCTAGAATTTGAGTGCTCCCAGCAGGGATCATCTTTCTTTTTTTTTTTTTTTTTTTTTTTTTTTTTTGGTATCTCTGGGAGCTCAGTGGAGGAGGTTAATAAATGTTTGCTAAGTGTCTGACCTAGCTGCCCTAGTCCTGGCTCTGGTTTGTCCATCTTGTGCTCTCTGTGGTCCTCAGATCTCTCTGCTGTCTCCTAGACTTCCCACTTTTTATCTTGAATCAGAATCTATTCCTCACTGGGAGGACAAGGGTTAATGAACTAATACACGGAAACACAAAGCTTCCAGTACAGAAGGCACAACATGTATGATCAGGTACCAGGAAAGAAAGGAGTGGTGGAGAAGGAGTATGTTGGGCTGAGGTGGAAAAATGCTCCATGAAGGCTGGGGGAGGGACAAGATGACCTCTTCAGGGAGTGGGGAAGGGGGGAGGGGGTTGAAAAATGAGTTGGCAAAGGGAATCTATGATTCAGTCTCACACAATTGTTCTTGCTGCACATCACAAATGGAAAATGCTGGGTGGGTAAGTAACACAGCATACCACACAGCTGCACATGGAAGTTGAGGAGAGGGGTGGGGGGGTGGGGGGAAGAATGCAATCTGAACTCTGTCTCAACATCTGTGAAAGTATGCTGTGTGTCAACACCCACTGCAGACTCCCAGCCAAAGAAAAAATGGTATAAACAGCAAACTTTTCATCTGCAACCCACTCCCCCCAACCTTTTTTTTTTTTTTTTTTTTTTTTGGCCACAGAGAAATTTTGCCAGCAAGAAATCATACCCAGGCTCAGATAGAAATGAAATCAGGGAAATGGGGAGGGTGGAGCTCTTTAAAGCCATGGAATCTCCCAGCAGAGAATGATAGGGGTAGAGCCCAGAAATTCAGAGATGTCAATGCTGAGCTCATGCCCAGGGACTAGGGGAGAAAGACCCCTCCAACTCTCTTGCTATGGTGTTTTTAAAACACCCTCTATTAGGACATTACTTAAGATAGGAGCAGGGAAGTTGGGGTGGGGGAGATGGACTAGGAAGATCATCACGGGCCCCTAAACAACTAGGGGCTACCTGAATCCAGGGGTAGCCTGCCTCTCCTTGGGATAAGTGCCAAAGTCCCCAACCCCCAGCTCTCCAGAGCTCAAAGTAATTCAGCTCTACACCTCCCATTTCCAAACTTAAGTCTCAATCTTAAAGAAACATACCCATACAAACTGCCTCTTTCAGACACTACTTCCCCTATGAAAAACTAGGGAGTAAGATTCACCAGGGTTCAGTCAGGGACGGGTTCCACTAATCAGAGATCCACCAAAGGAAAACTTACAGCCTGGGTACAGGCTGTCTCCTGGCAGAAAAGGCAGGGAGGCTGTGCTAAAGATACATTGTTCAATGGAGAAAAAAGTTTAAATGCATCTCTTGTCAATAATCAACTGGGGAGATGTCCAAGAGAAAATTATTAAAAGGACCCACCTGTAGCAGGCCCTCAGTCAGACCATTTCAGATTTCAATTAATGTAGAATCTCCATGTAGCAGTGGGAAGGAGGGATGTCTGGTCAAACCCAGAAGCCTTTTAGCCAAGGCCTTGGAAGTAGGGGACAGACACATGCAGCCCCCTGCACCCAAGAATTCACATTTAGCTCAATGGAGGGGCCACAGAACTAAGCTAGACACAGCATTCGTGCAGTAGGACCTCCCAGAACAGCCCCAATTGTAGGGAAAGAATGGGAGACATCAAGTGATGGAAGGGGCTCAGAGTCAGGAGAGACCTGAGTTCCAATTTCACCCTTCATTGTATGCATTTCCTATGCAGTTCCTAGCTAGAACCCAGGTATTTCCCAAAGCTTTTTCTGGCTCTTTCCAAACCTCCGTTCACTCATCTGAAAAATGGAGATAGGAAAGCCTGTAGTAGCTACCTGGAAGGGTCATCAGGAAGGTCACCTGAGATGACATTCACCTTAAAGTACTAGTTGTTGTGTTGTTGTTATAAATACTGAATTGTTAATAATAATGTAATAACTAATAATAATAATATAGTTTTCCAAAAGGAATATCCTTTGTCAGATTTTTGTTGTTCAGTCGTGACTCTAGATTTGTGATCCCTTGGATTTGTCCATGGGGGTCTTCTTGTCACAGATACTATGGCAACTCATCATTTCCTTCTCCAGTATATCCCCTTTTTACAAATGAGGAGCTGAAGCAAATAGAGGTTAAATGACTTGCTCAGGATCACACAGCTAATAAGTATCTTAGGCTGAATTTGAACTCAGAGCTACCTAATTCCAGACCCAGTGTTCTATCCACTGAACTAATTAGCTGTCCCTCTGTCAGACTATATGTCTTTATTTTTGGTCTGGAAAAACTCTTGTCAGAGAGCTTATATCAAATGAGACATTAGTCCAAAAGCACTTAGTATGGTGCCTGGCACATATAAGTGATTGATCCTTTCCCTTCCCCCTTCATGGAGCTTATAGGACCATCTTCTCAAAGGGGATGATAGAAATATCATTGTACCTGCAGTCAGGAATACCTGGGTTTGTGTATAGGTATATGACACTCACTAGATGTGGGACCCTGAATAAGCAAGCAATTTGTAAACATTAAAACAGGAGGACAAAGTGGAAAGTAGAGGGGGGAAGCAACGTGAAGTTAGATAGCACAGTGAATAGGGCCCCAGGCCTGCAGTCAGGAAGACCTGAGTTAAATGCAGCCTCAGACACTTACTAGCTATGTGACCCTGGACAAGTCACTTAATCCAGTTTGCCTCAGTTAATTACAACATTAAAACACAATATAAATATCAGCTGTTATTATTACTAATAGCACTGGATTGTTCTGAAAGTGCTTTGTAAACTTGAAAACAGTATAGTGATTAATAGTAATAAATATAAACCTCCTCTCATTTTTTAAAGTTTTTTGGGGGAGATAGTCATTGTGATAAAATGGATCTCAAGGCAGCCTGGAGTCCCCTACCACATGTAACACATGTGACCTCAGGTGAGCACATAATCTTTCCTCAGTCAAACTCTCTGAGCCTCAGAGCTGGAGAGGAGGTGCCAGCTTGGACTAATGAAGGGGATTGATGATTGAATGCTGGCCAACAAAAAACAAAATTATAAGGACTTGGGGGAGGAGGCGCAGAGAGAAAGACGGGGCAAAGAAGATATTTTCTTACCTTGTTTCCAGGAGATCGAAGCAAAATAAACCTATGCTTCTTCTTTAAGAGAGCTCGATAGTCTTGGCACTTCTCATAGCTGCCCAGTTCTACAGTCTCTATGCAGTTCTGCTCATCCTGGGGAGAAGAAAGAAAGGTGATCACTAGATTAATTAGAGGATGAAATTCCATCTTAGTCCCAACCCTGCTTGATCGAGCGCGCACACACACACACACACACTCTCTCTCTCTCTCTCTCTCTCTCTCTCTCTCTCTCTCTCTCTCTCTC
>JAJPUD010034689.1:0-10704 GCA_023553655.1 Myrmecobius fasciatus | reverse complement strand
AACAGTATTACATGATGATCAATTCTGATGGACATGGCTCTCTACAACAAAGAATTGTCTCAAACCAGTTCCAATTGTTCACTGAAGAAAACCATATACACCCAGAGAGAGGGAAATGAAATGTGGACCACAACGTAACATTTTCATGATCTCTATTGACATTTGCTTGCATTGTGTTGCCTTTCTCTGATTCTTTTTTTTTTCCTTGTAGATAGGATTTTTCTTGCATAACTTCTCAAACATTTCAACATTATTAACATATAGTGGACTTCCTGCCACCTAGGGGAGAGGAGGGGACTGGGGGTAAAATTTATAATGGAAAGCTTTGTAAAGATCAATGTTGGGGAACTACCCATATATATGTTATACAAATAAAAAGCTTTAATTAAAAAAAAAAGAAAAAAAAAAGAAATGTCCCTGCTCTCTCCACCCTGAAATATGGCTAAAAGCGATATTTCACTTTCTAACTTCTCTTGCCTTTTTGTTCAAAATTCAGAACATGATTAGAATGATAGTTGATGAATATCTAGAAAGCAAAGTAATAATTACAAATAGCTATTATGTCTTCATAACTAACAAATTATGACATATTAGCCACATTTCCTTTGTAGATAAGGTTTCTGAAGTAGGAATACAATGGCAATGTTGTAAAATGTTTACCTAATTTTAGTGATGTTTTTGATCAAATATTTTATCATATTTTTATGGAAAAGAATTGTAGACGAGGAAAACATAATTAGAGAAATTTGTAACTGGTTGGATATATGAAATCAAAGAAAAATTATTAATGTTTCATCATCAACTTAGAACGTTTTCTTCCATAAATAGTCCATTAATTTGTATTTAGGCCTATTCTGTTTAATGATTTTTATCAGTGGACTTTGATAAAGGTATCATAGGAATGCCTGTCATACTTACAGATGACACAAAACTGGGAAGGTTATCTTAGATGCTAGATGGCAGTCAAGATAGATTAGAGAATTAGATAAGAGTATAACAAGGCTAAATCCACAGGAATAAATGTAAAATCTTACACTTGGGTACAAAAATAAATCAGTTTCATAAATCAGGAGAGTCATGTTCATATAGCAGTTTCCCCATCAAAGAACAAAGGACATTACTGAGTTGTAAATTTATAATTAATCAGTAACATGAGCTGTCAAGTGAAAAAAAAAAAAAAAGCTAATGTGATCTTGGACTGAACTAAAAGTAATGTGGCTTCCAGGAATAAGTAGGTGAGAATGAAAATTTATGTGGACTAACTTAAAAAAGACATTGATAAGTTAAAGATCATCCAGAGGAAGGCAATCAGAATAGTGAAATACTGAAATCTATGTCACTTGAAGGAACTGAGGATACTTAGTCTGGAGAAGAGAAGAAATAGTAGACATGTGATAATATTTTTTCATATATTTGAAGGGCTGACACAGGAGGAAAGGATTGAGTATGGTTTATTTGGCTTCACAAGGAAAAATCATATCAGTTAAACTTTCCAAGCATTAAATCTGTCCATAAGCAAAACTGTTTGCACTGAGAATTTGTGGTGCTAATGGTTGGTTTTTTCCTTCTTGGTGGAGCATGTGTAGTGAGTATTGCTTTCAGATTAGGCAAGATTTCCCCTGAGGTTTCATCCATCTCTCAAAGATTTTAATTCTGTGATTATACATGATTGTAAGCTGTCTCATTTAAATCTGCAATAGAAGTAATGAAATTTTGTTGATTAAAAAAAAAAAGAAGAAGAAATAGGCCTTAGAGTCAGGAAGGCCTAACATTAAATCCTACTTTTGACAAATATTAGATGTCTGACTTGTTGCAAATTGTTTAATCTGTCATTGGTTTCAGCAACTATTAAGACTCCAAGCTGTAAGGTGATGATATGTATTGTGCTGTTTTATGAAGCCATAAATTGAGAGTCTACCTACTAAGACACAGAAAATTAATTCTGTGAATAGAATTATAAACACAATTTGTGGAAATAAATATTTAAATAAGTGGAGAAATAGTCATTGTTCATAGGCAAGCTAAGTAAAAACAAAATGACAGAAATTGCTAGGAAACTGCAAAATCTGGCATAAAATGGGTATATATCAACATTTTACAATGCACATCAAAATAAACTTCAGAAGGATATTTGACTTAGACATAAACCATGATACTCTAAACAAATGAAGGGAGAAAGGAAAATTATCTTTCAGATTCATGGATGGGGAAGAGTTCATGTAGATAAAGGGGATTACAGAAGATAAAAAAAATTATTATATAAAATTTAACTTTTTGCACAAACAAAACTAATGTAGCCAACATTAGAAGGAAATTGGATAGCAAAGACAGATATTTCAGTATTTCAGATATGGATCTCATTTCTAAGATATAGAAAGAACTGATTTATATGGGAATAATAGGAACCATTTTCTAGTTTATTGAGTGAAAGGATATGAACTGATAGTTTTCTAAGAAAGGAATACAAGTTTTCAAATGTTCCAAATCAACTACAAACAAATAAAACAAATGCTAATCAAAACAAAATTTTAGGGAAACCTCATGAATTGAAAAATGACCAAATAAATTACATAGTAGAATATTATTGTGTTGTAAACAATGATAAAAGAGACAATCTCAGAGAAAGTTGGGATGATTTCTATAAAATAATGCAGAGCAAAACAAATAAAACCAAAAGACCAATTTATACAAATAACAATAAAGAAAATTATCTAAGAAAGATTTAAGAACTCTGGTCAGTTTAATAACAAACCACAATTCCACTGTACTTCCTGATAGGTGATAAATTCAAAATATAGAATGAAACTTTTTTTGGACACAGACAATAAAAAACAGTTTTATCTTAAGATGCCTTTTCTGTTACAAGGATTTTGTCTTTCTTTTCTAGGATGAAGCTTGAGAAAAGGCAACTGGATTTGGCATCAAAAGACATTGCTAATCTTGCAGAATAGTTCTAGTTATTCACCAGAATTCACAAGTCACAGCAATGAGATTTTCATTTGGATTGCCAAAGAGTTGAGAAGTGGGAGTAAGGTAGTGGAAGCAACAGGGACAACTTTTTCTTCCTCTAGGAGTTTGACTGTGAAAAGGAAAGAAAAGAATGTGAGATGGTACTTTGGTCGGATGGTGAAAGCAATTGAAGATATTTTAAGAAGGGGGGAGATATGAGCACATTTCTAATGACCAGGTAAGAAGCTAGAAGAGATTAAAAACTAGGGAAAAATGGAAATTATTGAAGAAGAAAGCTTTCAGAGGAGATAGGATCAAAGGTACCAAAAACTTTATGTCTTGGCAAGGAGAAGGGTCAATTTCTCTCAGAGTGAAGCAATAGAGAGAGTAGAATGATTTTTAGGCAGCTTGAAATACATATTAGAGGAGTGTGCTTTTGCTGAATGGTATTAATTTTTTTTTCACTGAAATATGAGCTTAGGTCATCTAATAAGATTGTAAAGTGATAGATAATGAAATATGTGACCTGAGAAGAAAAAGTCAAGGTATATAAGAGATGACAGAATTGGGACTGTGGTATAATATTAGCAAACTGGACACTGAATTTCTGGACATTGGTTGCCTGGATGCAGACACATGGTAGATAAGTATGTAGAGGGGAATAACTACATCAAGTATTAGGGATCCTAGGCCCCAGTCTTCTGAAATAAAAAGGAAGTTTATGATCAGGGACAAGTTTGGAATTCAAGAATGTCAGAATCTTTACTTTGGCAAGATGAAAAATTTTAGTTAGCCTCAGATTTGCCTCTGTAGCAAACCAAAATTGTAGCATTTCAGAACATAGCATTGTAGTGAGAATTACTTGGACTGATGGAAATGAACTACTAATTGGTCTCCCATTCTATAGTCTCTTCCTGATACATTCTCCATACAGCTGACAGTGTGATTTTCCCTTAAGCACAGATAAGATCTTGTTATTCCCTTGTTCAATAAATGCCAGTGACTCCCTATTTCTTTAGTATAAAATAAAGCTTCCTGAGTTTGTTTCTATTAAAGTCCTTCACAGCCTGCCCCAACTTTATTTCCATTCTAATAATATAGTTTTCCTTTTCTCATATACTTTAGTCTAATCACATGTGGAATTCCATTCTCTCTTTTTGTGTCTTTGCACTATTTGTCTGCCATGCCTGAAATGTACTCCTTCATCTCCACATCATAGATTCATTGCTCTCTTTCAAAAAATATCTGAAGAATCACTTTCCACAAAAATCTTTTCTTTCTTTCCTCAAACTAATCTCTTCCCTCCCTAAATGTCTTATATTTACTTCACATTTCTTTATTATAAATTTATTTTGTGACAGCAAGTCTGTTTCTCTATATGTAGCATGATGGTGTCAATCTGCAGTTTGAAGGAAGGCAGAGTGGTTCATAGCAGTAAGGAAAGCACTATCTATCTTCTCCCTTGAAACTGGAAGCCAGAAGCAACCAAAACAATTGTGGACCCCAAAGAGCTTTAAGAGCCCAAAGAAAACTGAAGAAAATAGGTACTCCTCTCACATACTCTCACCAATTCTGTCCTGATCCTTCTGTAGTTGTGAGTAATTGATCTCCACCAATGAGACAGAAAGAGAATCAGAGGAAGACTGAGACAGAAATAGAGATAGGGAAGCAGAGATAGATAGACAAAGAAACAGAGAAAGACACAGAAAGAAAGACAGAGGGAGAGACAGACAGACACACAGAAAGAGATAGAGTGACAGAGACAAGAGACAGTGGTACACAGAGAAGGGACAGAAAGACAGAGAAACACATAGAGACAGACAGAGATAGACACAGAGACTGAGAAACAAATACACAGAGAGAAAGGGAGAGACAGATAGATAGACAGAAAGAGACACACAAAGACAGACTGAAAGAGACAGAGAAACAGAGAGAGACAGACAGAGACAGACACAGAGAAAGAGACAGAGATAGACAGAGACAGGGAGAAAGTCTCTTCTGAGGTAATGTAAGGTGTAAGACCCATAAGAAGGTTATTTTGGTCTCTATGCTTCCAGTACTTAGTACAGAGATTAAAAAACACATTAAAGGCTTAATAAATGCCTTTTCAAAGATTGAGAGGGGAAATTCCTGAGTAGAGCCAGCCTCTTGGGGGAGAAGAGGATCTCCAAAGCTGGAGTAATATCAGGAAAGTTAAAATCACCAAGTTTATTAGAATATGTGGGCTGTATCAAATTTGAGCTATCTCAGAGCAGAGTATTATTAGCTATAAAATAGCCTATTTGGAATTATGGTACATCAAAAAGATATACTCCTAGATCTTAAGGATTCTTCTATTGTCCTAAATTGAATGATTGAACAATCAGTGACTTCTGTAATAGGTGTGGTCTCCTCTCCCTTTGATGCAATAAGATAATAAGGCAGAAATTGATTATACTGTCTGGACCTAAAGGAGCTGATATTACACACACTAGGATAATTGACTGATTGGAAAAAGACTGTTATGGTGAAAAATAGTAAAGCATTCTCAAGGGTGCCTTGTGCAGTGTTCTCAGAGGTATGTGTTGAGCTTTGTTTTTTATTGTTTTTTTTTTCAGGTTCAATATATTAAAAAAATAATAAAATAAAAAAGTACATAATAACTAAAAATGAAAACAGTGATTAAAGAACATATAGAATAGTACTTAATATTTTGGACAAATGGCCTTCACAAAAATCCTATTGTTTTTATCAAGGTCAGATGATGTATGCAGATGACTAAGGGCAAGTTCTTAGAAAAAGAGATTCATTTATCATGATCCACTTTGCAGACAATGAAATCAGTGATTCAGTATGATTCTACTGATTTTGAGAAAATAAGTTACTATGGGTGCAAGAATATATACATCAATTTAGACCACCTGGTTCAAATGCCATTTTGAAAACCATACATTTGTATTTGAAATATTTTAAAATTATGTCTCTAATTTTATTTAAGCATTGTACATATACATATAGATATACATGCACACATACACACATATATTCACACATACACATCTTTATACATACATATTATTTTGCATGGTCAAATATTTGGCAGTTATCTTTGTTGGACATTCCCTTGTAAAATAATAAATAATCTATAAATAAATATTACAAAAATAAACAAACATTCTAAAAATGGGGATAAACAAGATTTGTGTATTGTTCCCTAACATTACCATGATTAATTCATACTGTTCAGATTGGATAAGCCTTTGAAGCACAGAAATATATGTAAATCACAGAACAACCTCATCCAAGATGGATGCTTTCATTTGTCAACAGAGAGGGCAGATGGCAGTCTTATAGCTTCCCCACCACCCAGGGGAAGAAGATCCATTTGGAGCAAATTTGAT
Source organism: Myrmecobius fasciatus (assembly GCA_023553655.1). Lineage (NCBI taxonomy): Eukaryota > Metazoa > Chordata > Mammalia > Dasyuromorphia > Myrmecobiidae > Myrmecobius > Myrmecobius fasciatus. Next base: position 4,375 of record JAJPUD010034689.1, on the reverse strand, counting down.
ATCAAGCATCCCTGGGAAGTGGGAGCATTTGTTAACATTTAGGTGGTGGCAAGGGCACATGCCCACTTTGAGAGGAATGTTTTGTAAGGCATTACAGCAGAAAAAGCATAATATTTGAAATAGAGGAATCTAGATATAAATCCTTGGTCTGGTACTTATTATGCAAGTTTGACTTTAGGCAAGCCATTTCCTTAATAAGAATACCTCAGTCTTCTCAACTATGTGATGAAAAGGATTATATTAAATGATTTCAAGGCCTATTTTAATTCTAAATTCTATGATCTCATGAGATCCCAAATCTTAGAATGCTTTTTGAAATACCTTTCCTAGCTTGATTATGGCAGGCTATAGCTTGCCTTATTTGATTAATATTAGAAAAAGTCAATTGATATGTTTTTCCCCTTTTAATTTGGATGTCTTATAAAGTAATACATGCTATAGTTCATTAGGTTTTCATTGATTGGGATCTTATTAGCTTCCAAAGTCTGTTCTATTGTTCTGCTGGGATGATTTCACCAGTTGTTACCCAGTGCATTGCATAATTGCTAAATTACAGTCCAGAGAATGGACATCACCATATGTGAGTAATTTGCACTTTGACAGAACAAGGAAATTTCTTTCTTTGATCCTAGTGGGACTTTTAGTCATCTCCAAAAATCCTTTTCATTTTTTCACTTATTTAATCTCAAAAATGTTCTTTTTAAATTTAAATTTCTTTTTAAATTTTAAATTTACAAACTGTGAAAGGTAATCTAGTATTAATATAATGATTCAAATGACCCAATAGTATGCCCAAGTCCATCCTTATTGCAGCAGTGATAATAGTTCTTCCATCTGCAAAGGTGTTTAATCTCATACTCTCATTTTATAAATGAGAGAGGGTGGAGCCAAGATGGAATAGAGTTGACTGAGCTCTTCCTGGCTTCCCCCAGATCAACACCTTTGAATGGATTTTAGAATGGTAGGACCCATAAATATTTGGAGTGGAACAAATTTTTGACCGAAGATATTTTGAAAGAACTTCAGAAAAAGTCTGTGTCAATTGGGCATGGGGGAAAGAAGGAGCAAGTCAGCACAGTGCAGGAACCCAGGGCAGAATGGCCTCTGTGTCCTGGGGGAATCTTCTGGGAGGCCATTAGTCAGAATACAGCAGCATTTGCTATTTTATCCTGGTTCAGAAGTCAATGGATCAGCAGACTAGCTGTGAAACATTCAAGGTAACTATGGAAGGCAAATAGTGAGGTCCTTAACTCCATCATAATGGGACTTGGCCATGCAAACTCAGGACCTGAAGGAAGCAAGCTGCCCTGGACCCAAGGCTGTGTGAAGCCACTGTGGCTTGTAAAGGAAGCCTGGGAGAATTTTTTCTTTGCCCTAAGAGCAGACCTTAACTTTTAAAAATGAGCAAAAAACAGAAACAGCTCTGACCTTAAATAGTTTTTATGAAGACAAGGAAGAATAGACCTTGAACCCTGAGGAAACTAAATGCAAAATATCTCCAGATAAACCTCAAAGGGTGATGTAAGTTGATCTCCACCTTACAAGGCTCTCTTGGAAGAATTCAAAAAGGATCTTAAAAGAGAATTAGAAGAAAAATGGGGAAAGAAAATAATAGCTTTTCAGGAGAGCTTGGGAAAGGAAACACAAAAGTTATCAGAAGAAAACATTTAAAAAAAATAAAAATTTTAAAAATTGGTGAAATGACAAAAGACTATAACTTCTTTTATTATTATTATTATTTTATTTTATTTGCATAACATATGTGAGGGTAATTCTTCAAAACTAACCCTTACATAGCTTTCTGTTACAAATTTTTCCTCCCAACTCCCCACCCCTCCCCTAGATGGCAGGATATCCACTACATGTTAATTATGTTAAAATATTGGCAAATCGAATATATGTATACATATTTCCACACTTATCATTGTTGTACAAGAAAAATCTTACCTACACAAAAGATATATCAGATAAAGGAAACACACTGTAAGCAAACATCAATCAAGGAGTATGAGAATGTCATGTTGTGGTCCACATTTCACATCCCTCTCTCTGGGTGTATATGGTTTTCTTCAGTGAACAACTGGAACTGGTTTGAGACAATTCTTTGTTGCAACGAGCCATGTCCATTCAGAATTGATCATCATGTAATACTGTTGTTTCTGTGTATAATGATCTCTTGGTTCTTCTCATTTCACTCAGCATCAGTTCATGCAAGTCTCTCCAGGCCTCTCTGAAATCGTCCTGCTGGTCATTTCTTACAGAACAATAATATTCCATAATATTCATATACCATAATTTATTCAGCCATTCTCCAATTGAAGGGCATCTATTCAATTTCCAGTTTCTAGCCACTACAAAAAGGGCTGCCACAAACATTCTTGCACATGTGGGGCCCTTTCCTTCCTTTATGATTTCTTTGGGATATAAGCCCAATAGAAATGCTGCTGGGTCAAAGGGCATGCACAGTTTGATAACTTTTTGAGCATAGCTCCAAATTGCTCTCCAGAAAGGCTGTATCCGTTCACAGCTCCACCAACAATACATCAGTGTCCCAGCCCTCCCACATCCCCTCCAACATTCATCATTAACTTTTCCTGTCATTTTAGCCAATCTGACAGGTGTGTGGTGGTACCTCAGGGTTGTCTTGATTTGCATTTCTCTGATCAAGAGTGATTTGGAGCACCTTTTCATATGACTATAAAAAGTTTTAATTTCATCCTCTGAAAATTGTCTGTTCATATCCTTTGACCATTTACTGATTGGAGAATGGCTTGAATTTTTATAAATATGAGAGAATTCTTTATATATTTTAGAGATGAGACCTTAATCAGAACCCTTAAATGTAAAGATGATTTCCCAATTTATTGCTTCCCTCCTAAACTTGTCTGCATTGATTTTGTTTGTACAAAAACTTTTTAACTTAATATAGTCAAAGTTACCTATCTGGTTTTCAATTAAGAGTTCCAGTTTTTCTTTGGACATAAATTTATTCCATCTCCACAGGTCTGAGAGGTTAACTATATTACGTTCCTCTAATTTACTTATGGTATCACTCTTTATATCCAGATCATGAACCCATTTAGATCTTATCTTGGTATGTGGTGTTAGGTGTGGGTCAAGCCTTAATTTCTTCCACACTAGTTTCCAATTTTCCCAGCAGTTTTTGCCAAATAGTGAGTATTTATCCCAAAAGCTGGGGTCTTTGAGTTTATCAAAGACTAAATTGCTATAGTTATTGCCTAGTTTGTCTTGTGATTCTATCCTATCCCACTGATCAACTACTCTCTTTCTTAGCCAGTACCAAATGGTTTTGATGACCGCTGCTTTGTAATATAGTTTTAGATCTGGTACAGCAAGTCCACCATCGTCAGCCTTTTTTTTTTTCATTAATCCCCTTGAAATTCTTGACCTTTTGTTCTTCCAAATGAACTTTGCTACTATTTTTTTTTTTTTTGATCTGTAAGATATTTCTTGTGAGTTTGATTGGTATGGCACTAAATAAGTAAATTAGTTTGGGTAGTATTGTCATTTTTATTATATTCGCTCGGCCTACCCATGAGCATTTTAAGTTTTTCCAATTGACTAGGTCTGATTTTATTTGTGTGGAAAGTGTTTTGTAGTTTAGTTCATATAGTTCCTGACTTTCCCTTGATAGATAAATTCCCAACCATTTTATACTATAAACAGTTATTTTGAATGGAATTTCTTTTTGTATCTCTTGCTGATGAACTTTACTGGTAATATATAAAAATGCTGATGATTTATGTGGATTTATTTTATATCCTGCAACTTTGCTAAAGTTGTGAATTGTTTCTAGTAGTTTTTTAGTTGAGTCTCTAGGGTTCTCTAAGTATACCATCATGTCATCTGCAAAGAGTGATAATTTGGTTTCCTCATTACCTACTCTAATTCCTTTAATCTCTTTTTCTTCTCTTACTGCCAAAGCTAACATTTCTAAGACAATATTAAATAATAATGCTGACAGTGGGCAGCCTTGTTTCACTCCTGATCTTATTTGGAATGGTTCTAGTTTGACTCCATTACATATGATGCTTGCTGAAGGTTTTAAGTAGATACCACTAATCATTTTAAGGAAAAGCCCATTTATTCCTATACTCTCCAGTGTTTTTAATAGGCATGGGTGTTGGATTTTATCAAAGGCTTTTTCTGCATCTATTGAGATAATCATATGGTTTTGGTTAATATGGTTATTAATATAATTGATTATGCTAATAGTTTTCCTAATATTGAACCAGTCCTGCATTCCTGGTATAAATCCTACTTGGACATGGTGTATTATGCTGGGGATAGCTTTCTGTAATCTCATTGCTAAAATCTTATTTAAAATTTTTGCATCAATATTCATTAGGGAAAT
>JAJPUD010034687.1:0-10706 GCA_023553655.1 Myrmecobius fasciatus | reverse complement strand
AATGTGTTTGTCAGTCACCAGAAACCTAAACTGAAAGACTAAAAGAGGTGCCATGGTAGAATTATTAGATTTCCTCTTCTGCTTAAGTGGTGTGCTAGCTATGATGAGAAGCACTTAGCAGCCCCCAGTCATAACACCAAGTAATTAGAAACTTCAGAACATGCGATAATTGGTGAAACATTCTAATCACTTCCTTCTCCACATCTATGTAAATTAGGCTATTTTTTCTCTTTAAAGGTATTGACATCAACTTTGGGATTTCATTGGTTCATGGGAGTGAGTATTCAGGCTATTGATCTCAGGCCTGATGAGCTGCATATACCACAGGTATGAGGAGCTTCAGATACTCTCTCTTATGTTTAACTAGTAGGTGACCATAGGAACAGAGAAATAAGAAAGTTTCACTGAGCTAAATTAACGAGAAGTATCCTTGATGCAGATCCTGACTAAATTTCATTCTCCTGTTAAGGCTAAGAAAATATTTTGATAACTTCTAGATGACCAGCAAGTTTTTAATTTAGTTCCATTATCAGAGTATTGACCAGTCAGAATTAGCTTAGGTATATGCCCTGGAAGGTTAGGAGGAGCCAAGAACCTGAATTCAAATTCAATACATCATCATCAATGATTTATCTTCCAGAATGGCAGGGGTCAAACATCAATTGGAATCTGTTTTGTTATTTATTTTCTGTACCTCTGTGTCCACTCAAGGGAGGAATAACCTTGGGATGCTCCAGGTATTAAACTGTATCCTTTCTAAAACTCCTGAGTCTATAGTGGCTTGTGTATTAAGTGGAAAGAGATTGTGATCCTATCTTTTCAAGATCCTTTTGGTACATAATCACGTGGTATGTTTCATTATTATTTTAAATATTTTTTTTCTATGCTGAAAGTAAAATATGATATTCAGTAACAAACCACAGTTGCCTGTTCGTGTTGGGAATTGTCCACATTTTGTCAAGGTTATATCCCTAGGACTAATGAAATATGATGATGGATAACAAGTTCAAAAACAAAGGGGCCAGACTTGTACATGAAAATTCAGAAATAACTTGACTGGGTAGCACCACATAAAGAATAATCCTGGAATATTGGTAGAGAGGGTCCAGGATGGGAATCTGGGGTACTCTTTGAAGTAAGGGTATAGAAGAAATTGTCTGAATGTCTATGGGGATTAGCTATGGCATAGACAGACCCCTAGAGAATATGGGTGTGCCTAATGCTCTGTTGGTAAATTTGTGAGCTGACCCAATCTTTCTGGAAAGCATTTTGGGACTATGCCCAATGGGTTATAAAACTGTTAATACCCTTGCATCCAGCAAAATCACTTCTGTGTCTGTATCCCTAAAAGATTTTTAAAAGATGGGGTTGTGGAGGACCTATTTATCTAAAATATTTATGGCAGCTCTTTCTATGGTGACAAAGAATGGCATATTTAGGGAATGTCCATCTATTGGGAAATAGTTGAACAAGTTGTTATATGATTGTAATAGAATACTAATTTCCTATAAGAAATGAAAAGGAATGAGTTCAGAAAAACCTGGAAATACTTGAACTGATTCAAAGTGAAGAGATTAGAGCTAGAACACTCTACACAATAACAGGAATATTTTATGATGATCAGACGTGAATGATTTAGCTATTCTCAGCAATACAGTAATCCAGTTCCAAAGTATTCATGATAAAAAAAAATGCTTTTCACCTCTAGAAAAAGAATGGAAAGGTCTGAATACATATTGCTTTTTTTCACTTAATTTTTTGGTAGTGTCTGTACTTTCTTTCACAACATGGCTAATATAGAAATATGTTTTGATGTTTGCATATGAAAACCTATATGAAATTGTTTAACTTGTATGGGGGTGGAGAATTTGTAAGAAAGAGAATTTGGGTAAAAATCTTTAAATGAAAGTTAAAAATTGTTTTTACATGTCATTGGGGTAAAATAAAATGTTATTTTAAAATAGTGAGATGGAATGTGAGTGTATCTTCTGTAGAAAGGGACATTTTTTCCTAGATCCAAGTTGCCCTTACATATAGAGGGAATCATGGAAAAGCTTCCAGCCAAAAGAGAGGAAGTCTGATGTCCCAAACCCCTATGTAGAGAGCTCCAGGTAGTTTGGAGAGCTCAATGTATTTAGTTTCTGTCCATGACAAGAAGCCAATTTTTCTTTGCCTTCTTGGCCGTTTCTTTTGCTTGTGGAGTGAGACAGTTCCTTTAATACTAAAGCTAAGGTAGCAGAGGGAGTTGATAAAGTTTGCAAAACACTCATTATTTTGTGAGCTCTCCAAACTTTGTGTTTGGGGATAATTGTGATTTTTGTCTGCGTGTGCACGATTCTATTGGATGATGCAACAATGATGATTTGGAGATTTTGCTGGATGACACTGGGGAGACAAGTGAATGAATATTGTTTAGGCCTCCCCAGAGATCACAGAAAACTTATCTGAATGTGGGAAAAGGCTTGTGTTCTAAAAGAAAATGGTGTTCCAGCTATTTAGTAAGGATGGTACATTTCAACAAGAGTAAATGTGCAATGGTCCTTGTAAACTTAGACCATGCTCAAATCATCTAACAAAAAGGCAACCTGCTTCTCTGCATTTCCCTACAAAGTGGCTAGAATAGCCAAAAGAAGCTATGTTTTAAAAAAAAACTGTCAAAAGAGACAATCATTCTCTTTTCTTTCCACTCCTTTCACTTCACAGCTCACACCAAGGGCACTATGAACTGAACCTGGAAGAAAAATATCTTTCCCCGTCTTTCTCTAGACCACGTGAATTCAGGTGTTTCTCTTTCTGTTCTACTCTGTTTGTCCTTATCAATTACAGATACAGGTAGTAATCCCCACCTAACCCAGAAGTTCGAAACATGGTGACCTGGAAATCAGGATTCCAGGTGAGATGGTATACCTAGCCAAGCCAGCAGAAAACTCCTGAAAACCCAGGGTACCTTAGATTCAAGGCCAAGAGGAGGTGTATACTTGGAATTTGAGACTGTGTTCCATAGGAACTGAGATAAGCTAAGAATGTAATCTCCTTCCCCTCTCTAGAGACCAAATGGTATAGAAAGGGGTTAATTCTTTCATATTAGGGTGCAATTTTGTGTATTTGTGATTATACCTTTGAAGTAAATATTTCTTTTTAGAAGCTAAACCAATTGTGGTGACTAAATAGGACAGAGCATACCCACTTTTATAACACTTATAACAAGGATTATTATCTGCACCTATAATTGGAACGGCATTGGTAGAGATTGGAGTCATTTGCAAAGAGTCTAACCATCTCTCCAATACCTTAAATGTATTAAAGGAGCCAGGGAAAGGGGAGATATATAGAATACCTGGCCTTCAGTCAGTGAGGGAGTCAGGGGATTTAGTGTTTCAGAGTTCTTAAATAGCAAAATCTCAGAAAAATAAATAGGAGTAGTTGTAAAGGAAATGCCCAAAAGAGAAAAGACAAAAAAGAAAATTTGGTCCTGATGGTTTGAAGGACAATTCTATCAAATTTTTGAGAAAAATTAGGAGCCATAATAGGCAAATTATTCCCCTAAATTGAAAAGTACCCTACCATATTTCATTTGTGAGATAGTTCTAATACCTAAAATAGGAAAAGATAAAACATGGAAGAATTATAGACATATACAACCTTTCCCAAATACATTTGAATTGTAACAGCTTAAAATTTCACTAAGGCCTTTGTAATACTCCAGTTAATAATAAATATTCATTTAAAATCTTAAATAAAATGTTGTCAACTATACAAATATTCAGACTAAGTAATTAGTCATTATGACCAAATATATTAGAAATATAAAGATGGTTCAACTCATGAAAGTAATACAAATAATCATGTTAAAAACAAAAACATCAAACCCCATGATTATCTCAAGAGATGTGGGAAAAGCCTTTGACAAAGGACAACACTAATTTATACTAAAAACTTTACAAAGTATAGGCATAAAGGCATCTTTTTAATATGATAAACAATATTTATCCAAAGCCAAGAGCTAGCATCATGTATAATGGGGATACACTAAAAACTTTCCCAGGAAATATAGGAGTAAAAGAAAAGATCTCCACTATCCCTACTCTTACTGCAAAAACTGGCCATAGCAAAGAGACAAGCAAAGAAAACCAAATGCACAAGAATTGAGACAGAGGAAAGAAACCTACCTTTATTTACTAATAATATGAAGGTTTACTTAGAAAATCTCAGAGAATCAGTAAAAATAGTTTTGGTAAAGTTGTAAGCAACAAAATAAATGCTGAAATATTAATAACACTTGTATAAATTAACAGCATAATAGGGGGAGCAATAATAGAAAGGAAAAGTCCACTCTAAATAATTAGAAAATGCCTAAATGTGTGAGAATCAATCAAAGTACACAAAATACTTGTAAGATACAACTTTTATTGCTGTTTAGTCACTGTGTTGTGTCTGACTGTTCATGATCCTATTTTCTTTTCTTTTTTTTTAATTTATTTTTTTATTAATACTTTTTATTTGCAAAACATATGTATGGGTAATTCCTAAACATTAACCTATACAAAGCTTTCTGTTACAAATTTTTCCCCCCTACTCCCCACCCCTCCCCTAGATGGCAGGATATCCACTACATATTAATTATGTTAGAATACTTAAGAAATTGAATATATGTATAGTTATTGCATCATTTTTGTGCAGGAGAAATCATATCTACAAGAAAGAATAATCTGATAAAGGAAATACAATGCAAGCAAACCTCAATAGAGAACATGAAAATGTATGTTGTGGTACACATTTCACATCCCTCTCTCTGGGTGTATATGGCTTTCTTCACCGAACAACTGGAACTGGTTTGAAGCATTTCATTGTTGAAGAGTCATGTCCCTCAGAATTGATCCTCATATAGTATTGTTGTTGCCGTAAATAATGATCTCCTGGTTCTGCTCACTTCACTGAGCATAAGTTCATGCAAGTCTCTCCAGGCCTCTCTGAAATCGTCCTGCTCGTCGTTTCTTACAGAGCAATAATATTCCATAACATTTATATACCATGATTTATTCAGCCAGTCTCCAATTGATGGGCATCCATTCAGTTTCCAGTTTCTAGCCACTACAAAAAGAGCTGCCACCAACATTCTTGAACATGTGGGGCCCTTTCCTTCTTTTATGATTTCTTTGGGATATAAACTCTGTAGAAAAACTGCTCGGTCAAAGTGTATGCACAGTTTGATAACTTTTTGAGCATAATTCCAAATTGCTCTCCATAATGTATCAGTGTCCCAGTTTTCCCACATCCCCTCCAACATTTGTCATTATCTTTTCCTGTCATCTTAGCAAATCTGACAGGTGAGTAGTGGTATTTCAGAGCTATCTTAATTTGCATTTTTCTGATCAATAGTGATTTGGAGATCCTTTTCATATGACTAGAAATAGTTTTAATTTTTTCATCTGAAAATTGTCTGTTCCTTTGACCATTTATCAATTGGAAAATGACTTGAATTCTTATAAATTTAAGTTAATTCTCTAAATATTTTAAAAATGAGGCTTTTGGGGCAGCTAGGTGGTGCAGTGGTTAGAGCACCAGCCCTGAAGTCAGGAGGACCTGACTTCAAATCTGGTCTCAGACACTTAACATTCCCTAGCTGTGTGACCCTGGGCAAGTCACTTAACCCCAATTGCCTCAGCAAAAAGCAAAAAAAAAAAAATGAGGCTTTTATCAGAACCTTTGAATTAAAAAAAATATTTTCCCAGTTTATTGCTTCCCTTCTAATCTTGTGTGTATTAGTTCTGTTTGTACAGAAAGTTTTTAATTTAATATAATCAAAGCTATCTATTTTGTGATTAATAATAATCTCTAGTTCTTCTTTGGTCACAAATTCCTTCTCCACAGATCTGAGAGATAAATTATCCTATGTTTTTCTAATTTGTTTATAATATCATTCTTTATGTCTAGATCAAGAACCCATTTTGACCTTATCATGGTATATGGTGTTAATTAAGTGTGAGCCAATGCCTAGTTTTTGCTATACTAGTTTCCAATTTTCCCAGCAGTTTTTGTCAAGAAGTGAGTTCTGGGGTAGATTGTGAACCACTGAACCCCTAATGAGCATCGGACCTAGCTGCCATTAGACAGCACCCTAGGGCGATCAATCAGTAGGACTGATCAGCACCTGAAATAATTCAAATAGTGAGTTCTTAGCCCAAAAGCTAGGGTCTTTGGGTTTGTGCAACACTAAATTACTATAGTCATTGACTATTTGTCCCGCGAACCTAAACTATTCCATTGATCAAGTATTCTGTTTCTTAGCCAGTACCAAATGGTTTTGATAATCGCTCCTTTATAATATAGTTTTAGATCTGTTACAGGTAGGCCACCTTCATTTGCTTTTTTTCCCCCATTAATTCCCTTGAAATTCTTGACCTTTTGTTCTTCCAGATGAATTTTGTTGTTATTTTTTCTAGGTCAGTAAAATAGTTTCTTGGGAGTTTGATTGGTATAGCATTAAATAAATAGATTAGTTTAGGTGGTATTGTCATCTTTATTATATTTGCTCAATCCATACAAGAGCACTTGACATTTTTGCAATTGTTTAGATCTGACTTTATTTGTGTGGAAAGTGTTTTGTAGTTTTGCTTATATAGTTCCTGACTTTCCCTTGGCAGATAGATTACCATATATTTTAGACTATCAACAGTTATTTTAAATGGAATTTCTTTTTGTATCTTCTTGGATTTTGTTAGTGATGTATAAAAATGCTGATGATTTATGTGGATTTATTTGGATCCTGAAAATTTGCTAAAGTTATGGATTATTTCTAATAGCTTTTTAGTTGATGCTCTAGGCTTCTCTAAGCATACCATCATGTCATCTGCAAAGAGTGATAATTTGGTTTCCTAATTACCCACTCTAATCCCTTTAATCTCTTTTTCTTCTCTTATTGCCAAAGCTAATCCAATATTGAATAATAATGGTGATAGTGGGCAACTTTGTTTCACCCCTGATCTTATTCCAAATGTTTATCTACATTACATATGATGCTAGCTAATAGTTTTAAATAGATGCTACTGACTATTTTAAGGAAAAGTCAATTTACTGCTATACTCTCTAGTGTTTTTAATAGGAATGGATGTTGGATTGTATCAAGTGCTTTTTCTGCATCTATTGAGATAGTCATTTTTTTATTAATTTGATTATTGGTATAATCAATTATGCTAATAGTTTTCCTAATATTGAACCATCCCTGCATTCCTGGTATAAATCCTACTTGGTCATGGTATATTATCCTGGGGATGATTTTCTGTAATCTCTTTGCTAATTTTTTATTTAAGATTATTACATCAATATTCATTAGGGAAATTGGTCTAAAATTTTCTTTCTCTGTTTTTGTTCTACCTGGTTTAGGTATCAGTACCATGTCTGAATTTTAAAAAGAATTTGGTAGGAGTTCTTTGTTCCCTATTTTTTCAAATAATTTGTGGAATTAATTATTCTTTAAATGTTTGGTAGAATTTGCATGTAAATCCATCTGATCCTGGGGATTTTTTCTTAGGTAGGTGATTAATAGCTTTTTCTATTTCTTTTTCTAAAATGGGGCTATTTAAGTAATTTATTTCTTCTTCTGCTTATCTGGTTAAACTATATTTTTGTAGGTATTCCTCCATTTCACTTAGGTTATAAAATTTATTAGCAAAATATTGCACAAAGTAATTCCTAATTATTCCTCTAATGTCCTCTTCATTGGATGAAAATTCTCCTTTTTCATTTTTGAGATTAACAATTTGATTTTCCTCTTTTGTTTTTCTAATCATATTAACAAAAGGTTTATCTATTTTGTTGTTTTTTTTTTCAAAAACACCTTTTAGTTTTATTAATTCAATAGGATGAGATTATTTAGTTTCTAATTCCTTTTTGGTCTATTCTCTCCTGGCCTTATGTTGCATGTGATTTTTATTGCATCATCATCATCTGAAAAAAAGTATTTATTATTTCTGCCTTTCTGCATTTGATTTTGATGTTTTTATGCCCTAACACATTGTCAATTTTTGTATAAGTTCCATGAACCACTGAGAAACAAGTAAACTCCTTTCTGCCTCCATTTAATTTTTTCCAAAGATTTATCATACCTAACTTTTCTAACATTTTGTTTCCCTCCTTAACGTTTTTCTTATTTATTTTGTGGTTTGATTTATCTAGTTCTGAGAGAACAAGGTTGAGATCCCCCACTAATATAGTTTTGCTGTTTATTTCTTCTTGCATCTCTCTTAACTTCTCTAGGAATTTCCATGCTATACCACTTGGTGCATATATGTTTAATATTGATATTGCTTCATTATTTATGGTAACCTTTAGTAAGATACAGTTTTATTCTTTATCACTTTTAGTTAGATCTATTTTTGCTTTTAGTTATCTGAGATCAAATCTCTGCTTTTTTTTCTTCATCTAAAGCATAATATACTCTTCTCCAGTCCTTTACCTTCACTCTGTATGTATCACTATATTTTAAATGTGTTTCTTGTAAACAACATATTGAAGGATTCTGGCTTTTAATCCAGTCTGCTATCTGCTTTTATTTTATGGGGGAGTTCATCCCATTCACATTCACAGTTAAAATAACTAATTCTGGATATAGGGGGGCGGAGCCAAGATGGCAAACTGCAGACAGCATTCTCTGTGAACTCCTGGGACCTTCCCTCAGACCCAGACAAAGTGAGCCTTCGAACTGGTTTTGGAGTGAGGGCTCCGCCAAACATTTGGACTACAAAGCACTTCTATCAAAAATCTACCTTGAAAGAACTCTGGAGAAGGTTAGCCTCAGGGGAAATCGGCCTCTGGTCAAGATCAGACTCCAGCCACGGTGGAAGTCAGGGCTGCAATAGAGAGGCGGATTTGAGGCACCCAGGAAGCCCCTGGGAGACGCCTGGGCCACTTTGCTCTGCTTGCGGGCAGGAGCTTTGGCAGATCTGCCTTTGGTAAAGGGTGGATCGAGAGCAGCTGAAAACGTGGTCCTAGTGTGAATCTAGCCCGACCAGCCTCAGACCGGAAGTCAACTCGGCAAACTGCCCTAGGGCAAATACAAATTGTTGCAGTATTCTCTGCTTTCAACCAATATCCCAACTTTAAATCATGAGCAAGAAGCAGAAGAGAGCTCTCACCATAGAAAGCTTTTATGGAGAAAAAATAGAACAGTCCCCAGATCCTGACATTATGAAAACAATCCCAGATGAAGCCACAAAGGCAGACTTAAGTTGGTCTCCCTTTCAGACGGCTTACCTGGATGATTGCATTAAGAATCTCAAAAGAGAGCTAGAAGAAGAATGGGGAAATAAATTGAGATCAGGGCAACAGAAATATCAAAAACTGGAAAATAGGACTGGTGAATTGGAAAAAGAAAACAATTCACTGAGAAACAAAATTGGTGAATTGGAAAAAATCACCAATTCACTGGAAAATAAAAATGGTAAATTGGAAAAAGACAACAATTCACTGAAAAACAAAATTGATGAATTGGAAAAAATCGCCAATTCACTGAAAAATAAAACTGGCAAAATGGAAAAAGAATGCATTGAATCAAGAAATTCAATTGGCCAGCTACAAAAGAGGCTAAAAAAGATAACTGAAGGAAATAATACTTTAAAAATTAAAATTGAACAAATAGAAGTAAATGACTCAATAAGACTTCAAGAATCAGTCAAAAACAAAAAAATGAAAAAAATAGAAGAAAATATGAAATATCTCCTAGAAAAAACAACTGACTTGGAAAACAGATCCAGGAGAGACAATTTAAGGATTATCGAACTCCCTGAAAGCCAGGATGAAAAAAAGAACCTGGATGCTATCTTCCAGGAAATCATGAAAGAGAATTGCCCTGATGTTTTAGAATCAGAAGGCAAAATTGGCATTCAAAGAATTCACCGATCACCTCCAGAAAGAGACCCCAAAATTAAAACCCCAAGGAATATCGTGGCCAAATTTCAGGACTATTGCACCAAGGAAAAGATATTGCAAGCAGCTAGAAAGAAACAGTTCAAATACTGAGGAACTGTAATTAGAATTACACAAGATCTGTCAGCTTCCACTTTAAAGGATCGAAGGGCCTGGAATCAGATATTCCGAAAGGCAAAAGAACTTGGATTACAGCCAAGAATAAGTTATCCAGCTAGAATGAGCATCATCTTCCAGGAAAGAAGATGGTCATTCAATGATACAGGAGAATTTCACCTATTTCTAATGAAAAGACCTGATTTGAACAAAAAATTTGACCTCCAAATAGAGAACTCAAGAGAAGCATAAAAAGGTAAAAAGGAAAACTCTTGAGAGCTATATTTCTACTATAGGTATCCTTAAAGAATGGCACTATAATGTGATTTTTCTTTGATGATAATGGAAAAGAAATTAGAGGTGGAAGGGATACCATACCGAAAAAGAAAAAGGGGGGAGAGGGGAAAGGAGGCAAAATAAAGTAAAAATAAAGGAGGTAAAATAAGGCAAAATCTCATAAAGAGACATAGAAGATCTAATATAATTGAGGGAAAGAAGGGAGGGTGATGAGTATTGTGTAAACCTTACTCTCATTAGATTGGTCTCTAAGAGAGTATATCAGACACATTTGGCTTCAAAGAAAGGCCTGACCCTCCTTGTGGGAAGGTAGGAGGGAGGGGAGAAAAGGAAAGGGATAAACTAATAGAAGGATTAGGGGAAAGGTATAAAGGGGAGGGAGGGACTCT
>JAJPUD010034686.1:0-10706 GCA_023553655.1 Myrmecobius fasciatus | reverse complement strand
AGATATAGATAGAAAAAAACACACAGAGACAGAGACACAGAAACACACACAGAGACAGAGACACAGAAAGACACATGGAGAGATAGATATACAGAAACAGAGAGACACAGAAACACACACACACACACACAGATATAGAGACAGAGAGACACAGGACTGAGGAGGGGGAGATCCAGGGAAAAAAAGACAGATACAGAGACAGATGTGATAAGGGTAGGAGAGAGGAAAGAGACACATAGAAGCAGAGACAGAAAGAAACACAGGTAGAGATAAGAGACAGAGAGAATTCCATGTATCTCTATCTGAAGGAGTATTTGTGTAGAAGCAACAGCTTTATACTATCATAGGACCACTGATTTAGACCTTCAAAGCCTTCTGGTCTAATCTCATTTTACAGATGAATAAAATAAGGCCCAGGGAGGTTGTAACTTATCTAAGATCATACAGATGGTGAATGGTAAAGCCAGAATTCAAACCCAGTCCCCATCCATTAAGTCCACAAAATGGGCTGGTATCTGAGAAAGGGCAGGTATGAATATCAAGGTAGAGGAGAAAGTCTTGTTGATTTGGCCAGCCTTAGTTTTCTCAGCTGCAAAATGGGAGTATTGATAGTTGTAATTCCAACCTCACAGGTTTTGTGACAAGCAAATGAGATAATGGATATAAAGAACTTTGCAAACCTTGTTATATAAATGGCAGCTATTATTATAGGAGAGAATGAGACTCTTTGTATGTTTAATAGAATGTGCCTGTGTCTGGCGGGTGTGTGTGTGTGTGTGTGTGTGTGTGTGTGTACATTTCTCCATGCGCCTGTATCTGAGGGGTATGTATACATATTCACACTGTGCTATAGGTGTGAGCCCAAAGCAGGCAGCTAGCTGGAAAAGGGAGGGCTCCCCCACTTACCACAGGTAATGCTGACTAGGAGACAGAGTTCCCTACCTTTCCTATTTCTCCAGGTCCCTTCCAACTGACAGATCTCTTGTGGGAGGCTGGAGTCCACCTGTCCGACCCAGCAGAAGTGTAGAGGGTGGGTGGGAGTGGACGGGCCTGGGTTGGTGTCTTGGTCCATCCCAGTCTAGATTCTGTGGCCTCTTGCCTGCAACAGGATGCAGGATATAACTGGGGAGGACCTTCTGGGCTCCACATGGCTGCTGTCCCTTCTCAGCTCCTAAGCTGACAGCTCTCAGATAGTGTTAATTACACTCATATTTGACAGGTGAGTAATGGAACAGATTGCAAGGACGATCTCTCACCACTTGCCCCCTTCTGGGTCTCCCTCATCCTGTCCCTGACAGCCACTGGGCCTGAGAGAGAAGCTCTTCCCCAGGCCTGCCATCTGGCTCCCAATCCTCCTGCTTTACCCAGGGGTTGTGTGTAGCATATTTGTCCTAGGAAAACGATAAGGAAATAGATTCTTGAAATCAGAGCAGGAAATAGCCTAAGAACAGGCTGGAAGGACCTGTCAGGCCTGGAAGGATAGAAGTCAGGATGTCAGAGCTGGGAGGGCCCTTAGAACCCAGAATGTCAGAGCTGGGAGAACCTTAGAACCCACGATGTCAGAACTGAGAGGGCCCTTAGAACACAGGATGTCAGAGCTGGGAAGGCCCTTAGAACACAAAACGTACAGCTGGGAGGGCCCTTAGAACCCAGATACAGAAATGGCGGAGCTACCCTTTTGTGTTCTAAGGACCTTCCCAGCTCTAATATTTCATGTTTTAAGACCTCTCCCAGTTCTTTGATGAGCCAGCTCAGGTCTATGTCCCATAATTTTATGAGCTCCCAGTCCTCCAAGGATACAGAGCTGGGGAAATGAGGGAGCCAGCATGGGGTGAGACAACTCCAGGACTAGATGTGTGTACTGTATGGCAGATCAACACTGGGAGACAGGATCCATTCAACTCATCAGGGAACCGGTTCTATGAAGGGTGCCATAGAGACAGTGTTTCCTTTCTCTGCTGTCTGATCCTTTTCTCAGCTCCTTGAGGCCCTTTGATTCCAGGAGCCTACAGTGATGTCCTGGGGAGCTCTCAGACACTCCTCTTGCCTTACCCACATGGTCCCTCTTCCCCACAGACATGGAAAGGACCTCAAAGAGGGGCAACATCAGTGCTCTTGGTGCAGAAACCTTCAATGGTTCCCCATTGCCACTCCATAAAGTCAACCTGGCATTCAAGTCTCTTAGAGTTCTCCCTGATTCTAATCCAGTCCCTCCTTCACACAACTAGCAAAATAATCTTCCCAATGCAGAGATCAGACAATATTCTCCCCTACTCCAAAGCCTTCCCTTTTACCTCTATGGTAAAATCCCAACTTCTCGGCCCTGGAGTCTCTCCACAATTGGGTTACTGTATCAACCATATTTCACATCCTTCCCTTTCACCAGCCATGACAAACATACAGCCCCATGAGGCTGCTGACAACACTTCCGACTGAACCAGATTAAATTAATATATTATAATATATAATTATTATATATAATTATTATATATTAATATATAATTATATAACATAAATTAATTAAAATATTGAACAAGATAAATAAAAATATATAATGAAATTCAGAAAGTCTTAGAACAAGGTTTTTGAAGTCATTACACAGCTAGCAGGGATCCTTATGCACAGTTTAGTTGAAACCCGCCCCCCCTTTCACAGACCCAAGTTCCTGCCAATCTAGATGACTTTTGCTCTCCAAAGTGGTCACATGCCATCTCCAGATTGGTGCATTTTCACAAAACAACACCATGTCTGCAACAACTCCTTCTTCATTTCCCTTTCTCAAAATGCTTATTTTCCTCCAGGCACATTCACAGTTCAGCTCTGGGCTCTTCCATGCTGCTTTCCCCCACCACCACCTTGAAGGGAATCAATTTTTGGTTTTGTCTTTTTATTTTTATAATAATTAAACCAGCATTTGCTGAAATGCTTCTCCATTTTTGCAGAAGTGGAGGACTATGGTTATCACCATAGATAGGTCATATACCATCAGATTTAGTTGACTTGTTGGTAAATTTTGCAAAACTGTTTCTTTTCCTCTTTCTTTTGCATTCCTGATTATAAGAGTAGGATCACTAGATGTGTGTGGGGGCAGGAGAGGGATATATTTAGAAATGAAGGCAGTGCTAAAACAAAGGCATCAATTGAAAAATCTAAAAGGAAAAAACCTCAAATGTTTATTGAATTTTATTATGTTTATAACCACCTCCCCAAAATTTGTTGCTACCTCAGAGAAGAAAGAATGATCCAGTAGAAAGAATGAAGGCTCTGGAGCTAATGATCCTGGATTCAAATCCTGCTCTATTCTTTATTACCTGTATGATGTTAGACAGTTTCCTTATTTGTTAAATAAAAGCACCAGGCTAGGTGATCTGTGATATCACTTTAGGTTCTAGAATCTTACCTTTCCAACCTTTCCAAACATTTATTAAGGATTTGTTATGAGTAGAATATCAACTTAGCACTAGGAGTGATATTCATTTAGAAAAGATCTAGGGACAGCTAGATGGCCCAGTGGATAGAGCACCAGCCCTGAAGTCTGGAGGACCTGAGTTCACATCTGGTCTCAGACACTTAATACTGCCTAGCTGTGTGACCCTGGGCAAGTCACTTAACCCCAATTGCCTCAGGGAAAAAAAATCTAGTCTCTGCTCTCATAGAACTCACTGTCTAGTAGGATCTTAAGAACCATAAACAGTTGGTAATACTAACAACAACAATCAATAATAGCCAGCACCTATTTATCACTTTAAGGTTTACAAAGAGTTTTACTTTTGTTATCTCATTTGATCCTCACAACAATTCTATGAAGTAGTTGCTATTTTTTATCCCCATTTCACTGATGAGGAAACTGAGATCAAGAGACCCAGGATCACACAATTAGTAAGTATCTGAGGCTGGATTTAAACTCGGGAAGATGAGTCCTCCTGACTCCTGACTGGCACTCTATGCATTATGGCAACCTAACACTTAGATAATTATAATTCAAAATCTCTAAAGATAAATGCAGTAGAAAAGCATCTGAGTGGAACTTTGAGGGAGGAATAGGGATTCAAAAGGTAAAAATGGGAGATAGGAAGAGAGGGCATTTCAAGCATTATAAACAATGTGAACAAAGGAAAGCTCAAAAGAAAAAGCATGGGAGCAAAATATCTTTGCAGCAAGTTTCTCTGATAAGGTTTTCATTTCTAAGATATATAAGGAACTGAGTCAAATGTGTAAGAATAAGAGCCATTCCTCAATTAATAAATGGACAAAGAATATGAACAAACAGTTTTCAGAGGAAGAAATTCAGGCTATCAATAGTCACATTAAAATTAGAGAATTTAATTAGAGAATTAGAGAAATCCAAATTAAAGTAACTCTGATGCTCTACCTCATTCCCCTCAGATCAAAAAAGTTGACAAAAAAATAAGGAAAATGACAAATGCTGGAGGAACTGTGGAAAAACAGATACCATATTGCACTGCTGAGCATGCAAACCTATCCAGTCATTTTCTAAAGCAATTTGAAACTATGCTCCAAAATAAATTTTCATCCATAAGGTATCACTACTGTGTCTGTACCCCAAAGAAATTAAAGAAGGAAGAAAAAGACCCAAATGTACAAAAAAAATTTTCTGGCAGCTCTTTCTGTAGTGGCAAAGAACCAGACATCTAGGGGTTTATTCATCAATTAGGGAATGACTAAACAAATTATGGTATATAAATGTGAGGGAATATTTTTATCTTTTAAGAAATGATGAACAGGGTTTTTTCAGAACCTGAAAAGGCTTGTATTAATTAATGTACAGGGAAGTAACCAGAACCAAAAGAACAATATATACATTAATAATATTGTAAAAACAATCAACTTTTTTTTATTAAAGCTTTTTATTTGCAAAACATATGTATGGGTAATTTTTCAACATTGACCCTTACAAAACTTTCTGTTACAAATTTTCCCCCCTAGTCTCCACCCCTCCCCTAGATGGCAGGAAGTCTACTACATGTTAATTATGTTAAAATACTTGACAAATCGAATATGTATATACATATTTTTACAGTTATCTTGCTGTGCAAGAAAATCAGATCTACAAAAAAAATCTGAGAAGGGAAACATAATGCAAGCAAACATCAATAGAGAGCATGAAAATGTTATGTTGTGGTCCACATTTTATGTCCCTCTCTCTGAGTGCATATGGCTTTCTTCATCACTGAACAATTGGAACTGGTTTGAAACATTTCATTGTTGAAGAGAGCCATGTCTGTCAGAATTGATCATCATATAGTAATGTTGTTGCCGTGTATAATGATCTCCTACTTCTGCTCATTTCACTCAGTATCAGTTCATACAAGTCTCTCCAGGCCTCTCTGAAATCATCCTGCTGGTCGTTCAATAATATTCCATGACATTCATATACCATAATTTATTCAGCCATTCTCCAATTGATGGGCATCCATTCTGTTTCCAGTTTCTAGCCACTACAAAAAGGGCTGCCAAAAAAACAATCAACTTTGAAAGACATAAATTTTGATCATTATAATAACCAATCATGATTCCAAAGGACTCATGAAGAAACAGACTATCTACATCCTGATAGAGAGGGGATGGACTAGAAAAACAGAGTGCAGATTGAGACATGATTTTTTTGATATGGCCAATGTCCAATGTTTTGCCTTACTTTAAATGTTTCTAACAGGGGTTTTATTTTTTGTTTGTTTTCTCCATTAGTTGGGGAGAGAGAGCAAGAAGGGAAGAAGAAGAAAAGCAGATCCTCATCTGAAAAAAAAATGTAATTAAAAAAAAGAAAGGCCATTACAATAGTCCAGCAAGGTGGTAATGAAAATGTATAGAAGGATATATGAGTGGAAGTGAACACAGTGAAGATGAGAGAGGAGGTAGAATCCATAGAACATGGTAATTGACTAAATCACAGATCATGGAACTTTCAAAATTTCAAAGCAAGAAAAACTAAAGGAACCTTGACTTCCTAACACATTCCCTGTCACGCTTCCTGGACTAATCACACTGACTTCCACACACTATGTTCCAAGTTCCCTCTTGATTTGGATAGTCTAGATTCTAAGGTTCTTTCCATCTTGGATATTCTTTGTTTTAAGCTCTAACATTTTATATTCTAAGGGCCTTTCTGCCTCTGGCATTCTATGTTCTCACAGACCCTTATACCTCTGACATTTAGAAATTCTACAATCTGAGATGTCAGAGCCTGTGAACTGACTGACTGACTGATCCCAACCAAGGGTTCTACAAGAAAGGGGTATGCAGGATCCCATAAACCAAGATGGGACGCTACCATACTCTGGGCTCCCCGTGCCCCCTGGTGGTTGCATCACCACACTGCAGCTGAGAACAACTCTAGGGAAGGTCCAGGTAGGAGGTTCTGGGAAGAAGCAACCAGACCCATCATGGCGTCACTGAGAAATGACTCTTGCTGACAAGATCTCCTCTTACCCACTTCACTATTAGAGACTGAGTTTAGTACGAATAGAACAGTATCTGGAATACTGCACTAGAAAATGGGAAGACTTGAGCTGAATTCTGCCTCAAATACTCAAACTGTGTGTCCCTGGCCAAGTACTTGACCTCTCTCACCTCATTTGCCTCATCCACAAAATGAGTATCACATAGCATTTACTTCAGGGTTGTTGTGAGGATCAAGTGGAAATAAAGTACTTTGCAAATCTTAAAAACACTTCTAGTCATTAACTAAAAGTATCTGGAAGATGAAACACATTAAGTCACACCTTTTTGGTTATTCACACTTTAGTATGAATTAATTGATCCAACTATTTGTTAGATTCCCCCCCTGGGACTAAGAAGAGACAAGTGGCTGGAGAATGAATTTTATCCTAGAAAGGGAATTCGTAGAGATAGATGGGAGGAGGCAGGATGGTATACTGGGATGAGCTATGTTTGTATTCTTAGGATTAGCTACTTTAAGTTTGGGGAAGCTAATCAGCCAACAAGTGATGCCTTTTGGAGGCTGCAAGAACTCACAAAAAACTAAGGGTCGGCGTCACAATCGGTAGCATCCACACTGATGCAATCATGAATCTTTGTAGTATTAAAATGACCGTTATTAACATGATTGTTATGATTATAATGATTATCCTACAAGACCCCTAGGCTCTACTCAAGCCAAGGGAGAACTAACGGTCTGAGAAAAGTATTCGGCCTCATCCCCTATTGCTGGTCCCTTCCCCTACGCACAAGGAAGCTGATGTCCAGCCTCTTTTTCGTCCCTCTCTTCTAGATGGCGGTCTGCATGCTGACACTCTGCACTGCCATCCTCCAGTATGGGCATTGCTCTGGGAGGCTCTGTGGGTAGGAGGTAACCCCCTGGCTGTGCCATATTTAAAAATGCAGAGAGCCAAATACATAATTGAGCAGGGAGCCCAGCAGGGATGTGCCCAACTTGCTTTGCTTGGCCTTTCCAAGCTGCTAATGAGCTCTATGTTTCCTGCTTCTTTGCTCAGATCCCCCAGGACTAAGGTCTCCCTGAGCTGGCCTTTCAAGCCACCTGAGGACAGGGTCAGCCCATCCTTTCCTGCTTTACCACCCTGAGGAGGTCAGAGTATCATAGGATTTAGAGCTAGAAGGAACCTTAGCAACTATCTGGTCCAGAGAGTCTCAATTGCATGACCCCAAGACCATTTCATGGGGTCTGCAAAGTCAAAACTGTTGTCATAATAACAGGAAGATGTTTTAGTTTCTAATATGGCAAATCAATAGCTACAATCCATATCATAACCCATGGAGGAGTCTTCAATAATTGTTAGGAGTGCAAAGGGGTCCTGAGACCAAAAAGATTGAGAAATCACTGATACCGGTCTGATCTCCTTGTTTTAGAGAGAAAACTATGACCCAGAAAAGGAAAGTGATTTTTTCAAGCAAGAATTGAACTCAGGTGCTTGGTCTTCAAATCACTGCTCTTTCTACCACAGTGACAGAAGGTGAATTTAGTTTCTATTGTCAGTGTGCATCAAGAATAAGGGACAGCAGCTTCCCTGTGTAGATGCTTTCAGGGCATTCTGTGATTGACACATATCTTGGCTTCTTAGTCACCCCTCTGGCCGTTCTCTATAAAACCCGAAACATGTAGTGGGGCATAGTCTAGGGATATAAAATCACTAGTCTACAAATCTACTTCAAGATCCATATCTGTCATTTTTAAGATCCCTCTCCCATATCCCCCAAGGCATCCCACCGTGCTTTTGGACACCTCTGCTTAGGAAGTTTATCTTACCTCTGTATACTGGCACCTATAATGTCCAGTTCTGCCTTCTGGGATCAAGCTGAACAAGGTCCTTCAAACATAGCCATCATGATGCCTATAAGTATCTTCTGCTTGAGGCAAAATATTCCCAGTTTCTTTAAACAGGGATCACAGGGTTTTCATCACTCTGATTGCCCTTATTTGGACCTTCTCTAGCTAATCAATGTTCTTAAAATTGGATGTCCAGAACTGTGCAGATTTTCCAGATTGGACCAGGACAGAGGACAGGGGGACTTTACTAGTTACCTCACCAGATCCTCTCTCAATGTTGCCTGAAGTTGTGTTAACTTTCTTGTTATTTTCTCTGGAGTATAATTCCCTCATCTGTAATTTAAGGGATTTGTCTCAATAGTCCCTGAAATTAATTCTATATTCTGATATTCTGTGTTCTCAGAGCCAACTCTGACATTCTGTGTTCTAAAGACTCTCCCATCTCTGACATCCCATGTTCTAAGGGCCCTTCCAGCTCTAACCTCCTGGGTTCTAAGGGCTCTTCTAGTTCTGACATTCTGTGTTCTAAGGTCCTTGTCAGGTCTATATTCTAAGATCCCTTTTCCTTTCATTCTGGCTTCTAACCATATCTTTTAAGTGAAATTGCTTTCTCCAATGTTATTAACAATCTCTCAACTACCAAATCTGGAAGTCTTTCATCACTCTTCATCATTTTCTGCTGCTGACCACCACTTCCTTTTATATAATCTCTCCTTTGGGGTTTTCACGGGATTTTTCTCTCTTGATTCTTCTGCTATCTGTCTGACCATTCTTTTTCAGTCTTTCTGGCCATCATCTGCATTATATCCCTTAATTGTGCCCATCACACCTTCTTCAAGGTTCTGTTAGAGGCCCTCTTCTCTCTACATCTCCCCTCAGGGATTTCATTAGTGCTACAGATTCAATGATCATTTCACACAGTTGACAGACAAGTTTACCTACCCAGCCCTAGAACTGAGCTCCATCCCACACATCCAACTGCCCAATGGATATTTCAAACTGAATATCTCACAAGCATTTCAAACCCAACACATTCAAAACAAAACTCCCCCAAGAAAAATTCTACCCTTCCTCTAATCTTCCCTATTTCTCTTAAAGGTACCCAGGTTCACAACCTTTGTGTCATCCTCAACTCTTTCCTCTTCTCTCATTATTTTCACTTCTCCTCCAAGAAAAATTCCACCCTTCCTCTGAACTTCTCTATTTCTATCGAAGGTACCCAGGTTCACAATCTTTGTGTCATCCTTATTTCTTCCCTCTCCCTCATCCCTATTCCCCATATGTCCAATCAGTAGCTAAGTTTTGCTTGCTTGTCTCAGTCCCCTTTGCTGCCTTCATGTGGTCTCAGGTCTTCATTCCCATCCCATGATTTCAATATTCTCCTAATTGATCTCCCTGATCTTTCCTAAAACACAAGTTCCCTGCCTAAAAAGCTCCAGTGATTCTTTACTGCCTTTAAGAAAAAATACAATCTCCTTTGTTTGGCATTCAAAGCTCTTAACAGCTACCTTTCTGGGTTTACTCCCTTTTCTGAACTACATTCCAGCCAAATTGGCTTACTTTTCCTCATTTCATCTCCCATCTCCACACCTTTGTGCAAACAGCTGGGAAGCACTCCACCTTCACTGCTACTCTCAGAATTCCATGTTTCCTTCAAAGCACGTGAATGCCGCTGACTGCATGAAGTATTTCCTAAGGTACTCCCATTCCAGCTGCTTGTTCAATCTTCCCTCCCTGACTACTATATTTACTTTGTCTAGAATCCGTATTTATTTAACTAGGTAAAATCAAATGAGATCATATTTGTAAAGAGCTTAGCACAGTGCCTAGCTCATAGTCAACACTATATAAATACTAGTGTTGTTATTATTATTATATGTACATTTCTTTTCCTATGTGAGGACAGACACTATTTCATTTTTGCATATATATCTCCA
This sequence comes from Myrmecobius fasciatus, assembly GCA_023553655.1. Classification (NCBI taxonomy): domain Eukaryota; kingdom Metazoa; phylum Chordata; class Mammalia; order Dasyuromorphia; family Myrmecobiidae; genus Myrmecobius; species Myrmecobius fasciatus. Next base: position 503 of record JAJPUD010034686.1, on the reverse strand, counting down.
GTGCTGAGCACAGAACCTAAGATAATAGCAAACACCTAATAAATGCTTGTTGACAGATTAAATGATTCTTGATTTATCCATGAATGGATTATGGTGATATGTGATATGTACACATGACTGCATGAGTTTCTTTAGAATTACAATCATTCAGAGCAAGAAAAAGCAAAAAAGCAAAAAAAAAATACAATCATTAATCTGCTTTAGAACTTGAGAGGGTGAGGGAACCTTAGAATACATAATGTTAAAGCCAAAAGAATTCTTAGAAGATGGAGTGTCAATGTTGGAAGAGACCTTAGAATAGTCAGAATATTTGAACCTTTTTTCATTTGAAGTATCAATGTTTAGATCAGAAATATAGATCAGCTAGAAAGTGTTAAATGTCTGAGACCATTTTTGAACTGAGGTCCTCCTGATTTCAGGATTAGTGCTCTATCCACTGTGCTATCTAGCTGCCCGCTAGATCAGAATATATTAAAATAACTAAGTACTTAAAACATGGAATA
>JAJPUD010034685.1:0-10706 GCA_023553655.1 Myrmecobius fasciatus | reverse complement strand
ACACTGAACAAGTAAATCAATTTAGGCAGAATTGCCCTTTTTATTCTATTAGTTCAGTTTATTGATTGATCAAGCAATTGATATTTTTCCAATTGTTGCAATCTGACATTATTTTTGTGAGAAGTGTTTTGTAATTGTGTTCATTTAGTTCTTGGGCTTATCTTTCCAGGTAAATACCCAAGTATTTTACTTTCTCTACAATAATTTTAAATGGAATTTCTCTTTTTATCTATTACTAATGAGCTTTGCCAATAATATATAGAAATGCTTATGTTTTGTGTGAGTTTATTTTATAATTAAGCTGTGGATTTTTTCCAGTAGGTTTTTGGATGATTTACTAGTATTTTCTAAATATATCATCATATCATCTACAAAGAGTAATAGGATTATTTCCTCATTGCCTTTTCTAATTCCTTTAATTTCTTTTCTTATTGCTAAAGCCTACATTTCTAATGCAATGTTGAATAATAGTGGCGATAATGGGCATCCTTGTTTCCTCTATGATGTGTCCAGTATTTCTCCATTACAAATAATGCTTGCTGTCAGTTTTAGTTAGATGCTGTTTGTTATTTCAAGAAAGCTCCCCTAATCCCTATGATTTATAGTGTTTCTTAATAGAAATGGGTCCTGTATTTTGTCTAAAGCTTTTTTCTTGCTTCTATTAAGATTATAATATGATTTCCATTGGTTTTGTTATTGATATGGTCAATCATGGTAATAGTTTTGCTAATATTGAATCAACCCTGCATTCCTATTCTAAATCCCACTTTTTCATAGTGTATTATCTTGATGATGAGTTGCTGTAATCTCTTTGCTAATGTTTTGTTAAAAATTTTTGTATCTCTTCATTAGGAAGTTTGGTCAGTAATTTTTTTTTTTCTGTTTTGGCTCTTCTTGGTTTATATATCAATACCATATTTGTGTCAGAAAAGGAATATGGCAGCACTCTTTCTTTACCTATTTTTCCAAATAGTTTTAATAGTATTGGAATTAATTGTAAAATAAATGTTTGATAGAATTTACTTGTGAATCTATCTGACCCTAGAGATTTTTTCTTAGAGAGTTCATTAATGGCTCATACAAATTGTTTTTCTAAAACAGGACTACTTAAGTAATTTAATTTCCTTTTCTGTTAATCTGGTCAATTTATGTTTTTGTAAATATTATTCCATTTTAGTTAGATTGTCAGATTTGCTGCCATTCTGTGGGGCAAAATATCTCCTAATTATTGCTTTAATTTCTGTCATTGGTGGTGAGATGCTGCTGATTTAGTTTTTTTTTTCTTTCCGTTTTCTGATCAAATTAACCAAAGATTTATCTATTTTGTTAGGTTTTTTTCCTATCCTCTCCAATGTTTTTAATAGAAATGGGTGCTGTATTTTGTTAAATGCTCCTTCTGCATCTTTTTCATATTTCTATTGGTAACTACCATATCCTTTGACCATTTATCAATTCAGTTCTTTATGTATTTGACCAATGAGGCCTTATCAGACAAACTTGCTCAAATGCCCCCCTGCCACACACACACACACACACACACACACACACACACACACACACACATATTCTCTCTCTTATTCTCTCTCTCTCTCTCTCTCTCTCTCTCTCTCTCACACACACACACACACACACACAGACACACACACAGTTTTCTTTTTTTTTCTAATCTTGTTGGCTTTGATTTTATTTGTGCAAAAACTTTTTTTAATTAATAGAAGCAAAATTATCCGTTTTTATATGCTCTAATTATCTCTGTTTCTTGTCTGGTAATGAATTCTTCCCTTTTTCATAAATCTGACAGATAAACTATTCTACAATCTCCAGTTGCTTATGTTTTCACCCTTAATGCCTAAGTCATTTAACAATCCTGGACTCATCTTAATATATAATGTGAGTTGTTAGCAAACTTCTACTCATTTTTCCAACCAGTATTTTTCAAATAGTAAGTTCTTCTTCCAAAAATATGGATCTTAGCATTCATGAGACACAAAGTTATTGTGGTTGTTGCCTATTGTATATTCTATACATATTTTATTCTACTAATATACCTCTCTTATCTGGTTCTTGGAGCAGCTATGTAGTATAGTGGATAAATGGTGGGCCTGGAGTCAGGAAGACAAGTTCAAATTAGACTTCAGACATTTATTAGCTGTGTGGCTCTGTATAAGTCACCTAAGCATATTTGTACTAGTTTCCTCACCGTGAAAATAAGATGAAGAAAAAAGTATCAAACTACACCATTATGTTTACCAAGAAAACCCCAAATGGTTTCCCAAAGTGTTGGTTATGACTAACATGACTGAATAATAAAGCTATTCTATTAATCCACCACTTTATTTCTAATCCAGTACCAAATTGTTTGGATTGTTACAAATTTTTAATATTGTTTCACTTCTTAAATGGCTGTTAGCTTTTTTCACATTTTTATTAATTCACTGATATTCTGATTTTTTTTACTCCATATGAAATATTATTCTTTTTTTCTAGAATAAAATATATTTTTTTTTGTTTTTTTAATATGTATAAATATTTATACAGTTGTCTTGCTGTTCAAGAAAAATTGGATCTAGAAGAAAAAAATATCCTGAGAAGGAAAATAAAATGCAAGCAAATATCAACAGAAAACATGAAAATGCTATGTTGTGGTCTACACTCAGATCCCACAGGCCTCTCTCTGTTTGTAGATGGCTTTCTTCAAGAACAACTGGAACTGGTTTGAAACATCTCATAGTTGAAGAGAGCTATGTCTATCAGAATTGATCATTGTATAGTCTTGTTGTTGCCGTGTATAATGATGTCCTGGTTCTGCTCATTTCACTTAGCATCAGTTCATGCAAGTCTCTCCAGCCCTCTCTGAAACCATCCTGCTGGTTGTTTCTTACAAAACCATAATATTCCATGACACCATACATTCATACACCACAATTTTTTCAGCCATTTTCCAACTGATGGACATTAGTTCAGTTTCTGGTTTTTAACCATTACAAAAAGGGCTGGCACAAATATTACAAAATATATTTTAATAGTTTGGTATAACAGTGAATGATTTAGGTAAAATTGTCATTTTATTATATTGACTTGGCTTACCTATGATCAAAAATTACACTACCAGTTGTTTAGATCTGACTTTATTTGTGTGAAAAATGTTTTGTAATAGTGTCATATAGTTCCTGGGTCTGAATAATAATGATGATAATAGTCATTTTTGCTTCAGCCCTAATTTTACTGAAAAGGCTTCTAGGTTATCCACATTATATATTTTATAGAGTATAGATTATATAATATAGATTATATATTTTTGCTGTTGGTTTTAGACAAGCAGTAGTTATCATTATAAGGAAAGTTCCATTTTTTTTCCTATGGTTTGTATACTTTTTTTAATAGAAATGCGTGTTGCATCTTTGAAGAAAAAAACTTTTTCTGCATCTATTGAAATAATATATGATTTATTTTGGTTTGGTTTTTGACATGGTCAGTTATGCTGATATTTTTCCTAATACTGAACATGCCTAGTAATTTTGCTGAGAATCACATTTGGTCATAGTGTATATTGTGAATATTTCTTTGAACTTTTCAAAACAATATTCTTACATTATCCTATTTGATTCTCACAGCAACCCTATAAAGTAAAAACAAAAGTATGGTTATCCCTTTCTCACTAATGATTCAATTCAATCTAATTGTTGTCAAATGACTTAGATTTCTCAATTGATTCTGCCAGTATGGAAAACCAGGGAATAGAACTCATAGCTTTTGAATCGTTGTACCTCATCATACCACACCACTTGAGGGAGAAAAAAAAAGATAGCATACTTAAGAATGATTATTTTATGTTTTAGTTGGTTTGTTGGTAATGTTATTTTGAGCTGATTATACTTGCTTTTTTCATTACATATGACTCTTTGAAATGATCTGTTTTTTTTCATTCAAGTAGATTCACAATATCTCTTATGTAAATGCACCATGCATGTTCTGGGATTAAAAAGATAGAAATAAAATGGTCCTTTTCCATAAGAAGCTTATATACTATTAGAACACATGCACAAATATCATCTCAGGAAAACTGAGAAAAAAAAACATGGTATAATTGATGGAATTAGTAAAGCAGGAGAGAGATGTGGTAGGGCTGTATAAAGGGATAGCAACTGGGATGAAATTTGAGAGAAGATTTTAAAAAAAATGAGATACTCTCAAAATATGAGATATTGCTTGAGTGAATACACAGGGGTAGGAGATGCAAAATGAAGTGTGAATTTAGGTGGGCAGCTAAGAGTTTAGTTTAGCTAATAATAAAATTATATTAACAGCTAATATTTATGTAGCACTTTAATTTTTGTAAAATACTTTACAAATATTAACTCATTTGATGTGTACAACAACTTTGAGGAACCTGAAACAAATTCAGTTCTTCTTGACTTCTGAAAATCAATCATTAAACATTTATTTAATGCCTACAATGTACTAGGCTCTGGGCTACTAAGGATAAAAAAGAGAATCCTTGCCCTTTATGTGTTTCTCCATATAGTTTCAATAAGTACTGAAAAATAGATAATATGAAATGAGCATGGAAATACGAATACAAGCAAGATGGTTAAAATTCATTTTAAGAAGTTTACATTCTATCATACAATCAAGGAGCCAATGAAGATTTTTGATCAAGGAAATAGTGTGGTCAATCCTCTTTTAGTGTTAACGCAATGATCTAAAATTTTAAAAAAATATTCAAAATATCTAGATAATTTAACTGATATGAAATGGAAGAAAAAAAAAGAAACATAGCAAATGTTTAAAAATCGGGACTATTCTGGCTAACCATATTTTGTCTTGTCATTTAAACTAGTGCATTAAAAATTTTGCTTCTTAGTAAATATCCATAAGATTAATGGAAGTATTGAATACTTCTCTTCCTGTTTAAATATATAAATCATAATTTGAACATGTATATTCAAGTAGCAATCTGTATATCTATTAGTCAATAATTTCTATGTACCATCTGTTTGTAGCAAGAGGAGATTCTTTGTTCCAATCCCAGATTTAATTAGCTATAGCCATAATTATCCAGATCTTAGAACTACAATTCATTTCTTTGAATGCTTAAAGTGGTATAACCCATTGACCTCCTCCACATTTTGTTGGCTTCCTGTTATGACAAAATAATGTGTCAATAAACAGTGTTATTAAGAAATTAGTGTAAAACAAAGTATCAGATAGTTGGCAGTGACATCAATATTTATGACTAATTTCAGATACTGAGAAGTAATCACTCAACTGTATGTGAAGAAAAAAAAAGACATTTAAGTCTCAGTAAAGATGTCACAGAAGTCAAATATAAAGGATGGGATATGTTTGATCTTTTCTGATCTAACATAACAGTGCAAAGATATTATTTACATGGTTAATGAGGTAAATATATTTCTACGCAAATGACAGTGAGGCTTTTATTTAAATAAACCCATTTTGTGGTACTATTGAATGCAGACAGAAATCAACAAAGTCATTTCAGTGGGATAGAGAGCAAAATAATATCTGCACATTTTTCTTTAAACAAAGCATTTGTATTTGAAAGATATGACCTAGCTAGCAAAAACATAATAGATCCCATGAAAATAAATTTAGTTTATAACTACCCCACAAACCCATTATTTGAATAATATTTCATAAGGAAAAAATATGCCTTTTGTTATGTATATTATAAGACTTTGGGGTCACATCTGTATATAGCTTTGAAGTAAAGTCAAGGCATGAAATTTAGAAACTGTATTTTGTCTGTGTTTTTGGCAGTGTACATAAAACCAGTAAACATGACATTCATTTTTAGACTTTGAAAAGTCATCTACTCTATAACCCCAAATGAGCTAAATGTGTAACATTCTTTATATGCTTTTGGCTTTTGCTAGAAAGAATATCAATAGTAAGACAAAGCAGATTAGTTGATTAAAAAAATGGTGTTGGTATCACATTCAAATCCTACCTCAGATACTTATTGGCTATGTGACACTGGCCAGTTCATTTTGCATCTATGAGTTTCATTTCTAGACCTCCAAAAGAGAACTAACAAAATCTTACTTCAGGGAGCCAAGATAGCGAACTACAGACAGCGTCCTCTGTGAGCTCCTGGGACCTTCCCTCAGACCCAGACAAATTGAGCCTCTGAATTGGTTCTGGAGTGAGGGCTCCACCAAATACTTGGACTACAACATACTTCTATCAAATATCTACTTTGAAAGAACTTCTGAGGTCAGTTTTAGACGGGCAGGGGATCGAGCAACTCCCAGCGCTCAGACACCAGTGTGCAGCCTGGGTGCAAGTCCGGGGCTGGGAAAGACCACAAGATTTTAGGCTGCCAGGAAGTCCCTGGGAGATGCTTGGGCCACTTTCCTCTGCTTGCGGGCAGGTGCTTTGGCAGGTCTACCTTTGATAAAGGGTAGATTGAGAGCAGCTGAAAGTGTGGTCCTAGTGCGGATCTAGCAAGATCAGCCCCAGATCAGAAGTCAACTCGGCAAATTGCCCCAGGGCAAATTGAAATTCCTGCTGCTGCAGAATTCACTGCTGGTGACTGATACCTCAGCTAAAAAATCATGATAAAGAAGAATAGAGCTCTCACCATAGACAGCTTGTACGGAGAGAGACTAGAGAAGTCCCCAGATGCTGTGATTCTGAAAACAATCCCAGATAAAGCCACAAAGGTGGACTTAAGCTGGTCTCCCTTTCAGAAGGCTTACCTGGAAGACTGCATAAAGAATCTCAAAAGAGAACTAGAAGAAGATTGGGAAAATAAATTGGGAGCAGTGCAAAAAGGAAATATTGTCCTGCAACAGAGATGTGAAGAACTGGAAAATAAGTCTGGTGAATTGGAAAAAGTTGCCAACTCACTGGAAAATAAAAATAGTGAATTGGTAAAAGACAACAATTCACTGAAAAACAAAATTAGTGAATTGGAAAAAGACAACAATTCACTGAAAAACAAAATTGGTGAATTGGAAGAAGTCACCAAATCACAAGAAAATAAAAATAGTGAACTGGAAAAAGATAACAATTCACTGAAAAATAAAATTGGGAAAATGGAAAAAGAATGCAATGAACCAAAAAATTCAATTGGCCAGTTACAAAAGGAGCTAAAAAAGATAGCTGAAGGAAATAATACCTTAAAAATTAAAATTGAACAAATTGAAATGAATGACTCAATAAGACTTCAAGAATCAGTCAAACAAAAACAAAAAAAAATTAAAAATAGAAGAAAATATGAAATATCTCCTAGGAAAAACAACTGACTTGGAAAAAAATTCCAGGAGAGACAATCTAAGGATTATTGGACTCCCTGAAAATCACGATGAAAAAAAGAACCTTGATGCTATCTTCCAGGAAATCATGATAGGGAATTGCCCTGATGTTTTAGAATCAGAAGGCAAAATTGGCATTGAAAGAATTCACCGATCACCTCCTGAAAGAGACCCCAAAATTAAAACCCCAAGGAATATCGTGGCCAAATTTCAGGACTATCGCACCAAGGAAAAGATATTACAAGCTGCTAGAAAGAAACAGTTCAAATACCGAGGAACTGTTATGAGAATTACACAGGATCTGTCAGCTTCCACATTGAAGGATCGAAGGGCCTGGAATCAGATATTCCGAAAGGCAAAAGAACTTGGATTACAGCCAAGAATAAGCTATCCAGCTAGAATGAGCATCATCTTCCAGGGCAGAAGATGGTCATTCAATGATACATGAGAATTTCACCTATTTGTAATGAAAAGACCAGATCTGAACAAAAAATTTGACTTCCAAACACAGAACTCTAGAGAAGCATAAAAAGGTAAAAAGGAAAGAACTCTTGAGAACTATATCTCTACTAGAGGTATCCTTAAAAAATGGGGGTATAATTTGATTTTACTTTGATAATAATCAAAAAGAAATTAGAGGTGGAAGGTATATAATACGGTAAAAAAGGGGGGGAGGAGGAATGGAGGTAAAATAAAGCAAAAATAAAAAAGAGGTAAAATAAGGCAAAGTCTCATGAAGAGACATAGAAAATCTAATATAATTGAGGGAAAGAAGGGAGGGTGATGAGCATTCTTACTCTCATTAGATTGGGCTCTAAAAGAGTTTATCAGATGCATTTTATTTCAGGGAAAAACTTGGCCCTCTGTATAGGGAAGTAAAAGGGAAAGGAGCAAAAGAAAGGGATAAATTAATAGAAGGATTACGGGAAAGGTGTTAAAAAGAGGGAGTGTTCTAAAGGGGGGAGGACTGTTAGAGGGAGGTGGTCATCAAAAACAAAATACTGGGGAGGGGGGAAGGGAGTAAGTGGAAAGGGAAGAGCAAAATATAACTTTGGGTAAATAAGATGGCAGGAAATATAGATATGGTCATTTTAACTCTGAATGGGAATGGGATGAACTCTCCCATAAAACGGAAATGGATAGCAGACTGGATTAAAAGCCAGAATCCTACAATATGTTGTTTACAAGAAACACATCTAAAACATAGAGATACATACAGAGTGAAGTTAAGGGCTGGAGCAGTATCTTTTATGCTTCAAGTGAACAAAAAAAAAAAAAAAAAAAAAAAAACAGGGTTAGCAATCCTTATCTCAGATCAAGTGAAAGCAAAAATAGAACTAATTAAAAGAGATAAGGAAGGAAACTATATTTTACTAAAGGGTACCATAGACAATGAAGCGGTATCAATACTAAACATATATGCACCAAGTGGTATAGTATCCAAATTCCCAGAGGAGAAACTAACAGAGATGCAAGGAGAAATAGACAGTACAACTATACTTGTGGGGGATCTCAACCTGGCTCTCTCAGAATTAGATAAATCAAACCACAAAATAAATAAGAAAGAAATTAGGGAGATAAACAAATTGTTAGAAAAGTTAGGTATGACAGATCTCTGGAGGAAATTGAGTGGTGATAGAAGGGAGTATACTTTTTCTCAGGGGTTCATGGAACTTATACAAAAAATGATCATGTATTAGGGCATAAAAACTTCAAAATCAAATGCAGAAAAGCAGAAATAGTAAATGTATCCTTTTCAGATCATGATGCAATAAAACTCACATGTAATATAAGGCCAGGAAAAAATAGATCCCAAGTTAATTGGAAATTAAATAATCTAATCCTGAATAATGAATGGATGAAAGAGCAAATTACAGACACATTCGATAATTTCATCCAGGAGGATGACAATAATGAGACAACATACCAAAATTTGTGGCATATAGCCAAAGCGGTTATAAGGGGTAACTTTATATCTCTAGATGCTTATTTGCATAAAATAGAGAAAGAGAAAATAAATAAATTAGGGTAAAATTTAAAAAAAAACTAGAAAAAGAGCAAATTAAAAACCCTCAATTAAATACCAAATTGGAAATTCTGAAAATCAAAGGGGAGATTAATAAAATTGAAAATAAGAAAACTATTGAATTAATAAATAAAACTAAGAGTTAGTTTTATGAAAAACCAACAAAATAGATAAGCCTTTAGTTAATTTGTTAAGAAAAAGGAAAGAGGAAAATCAAATTGTTAGTCTCAAAAATGATAAGGGAGAACTTTCCTCCAATGAAGAGGAAATTAGAGTAATAATTAGGAGTTTCTTTGCTCAACTTTATGCCAATAAATTTGATAATCTAAATGAAATGGAGGAATATCTACAAAAATATAGATTGCCCAGGTTAACAGAAGAGGAAGTAGATTATTTAAATAGCCTGATTTTGGAAAAAGAAATATAACAAGCTATTAATTAACTCCCTAAGAAAAAATCTCCAGTGCCAGATGGTTTTACACGTGAATTCTACCAAACATTCAAAGAACAATTAATTCCAATACTATACAAACTACTTGAAAAAATAGGGACAGAAGGTCTACTACCAACTTCCTTCTATGCTACAGATATGGTGCTGATAGCTAAACCAGATAGGGTGAAAACAGAGAAAGAAAACTATAGACCCATTTCCCTAATGAATAGTGATGCAAAAATTTTAAATGATATTTTAGCAACAAGATTACAAAAAGTTATCTCCAGGATAATAGATCTTGACCAAGTAGGATTTATACCAGAAATGCAGCGCTGGTTCAATATCAGGAAAGCTATCAGCATAATCAATTATAGTAGTAACCAAACTAACAAAAACCATAAGATTATCTCCATAGATGCAGAAAAAGCATTTGATAAAATCCAACACCCATTCCTATTAAAAACACTAGAGAGTATAAGAATAAATGGGCTTTTCCTTAAAATGATTAGTAACATCTACTTTAAACCATCAGCAAGCATCATATGTAATGGAGACAAACTAGAACCATTCCCAATAAAAACAGGAGTGAAACAAGGCTGCCCACTGTCACCATTAGTATTTAATATTGTATTAGAAATGTTAGCTTTGGCAATAAGAGAAGAAAAAGAGATAAAAGCCATTAGAGTTAGGTAATGAAGAAACCAAATTATCACTCTTTGCTGGTGACATGATGGTATACTAAGAGAACCCTAGAGACTCAACTAAAAAACTATGAGAAACAATTCACAACTTTAGTAAAGTTGCAGGATTCAAAATAAATCCACATAAATCATCAGCATTCTTATATATTACCAACAAAGTTCAGCAGCAAGAGATAGAAAAAGAAATTCCATTCAGAATAACGGATGATAGCATAAAATATTTGGGAATCTACCTGCCAAGAAAATGTCAGAAACTATACCAACTA
>JAJPUD010034683.1:0-10707 GCA_023553655.1 Myrmecobius fasciatus | reverse complement strand
TTCCTCAGCCAGGCTTGAGGAATCTGTATGTTCAGGAAGTAGAGAATAATGGAATTACAATGTTTTCTAACCCTCAAAGTCAAGCACAACACCTGATACTTTCATGTGGAAAAAGGGCAGTAGGCAGGAAAACAGGAGGAGAAGAGGGGGAGGGAAAGAAGAGCAGAGAAAGGGGAGAGGCAGGAAGGGAAGCTCCAAGGGAGCTTGCCACCATGCCCAGTTGGAAAAGCGGAATAAAGATGATGGAGTGGAAAGACCTGCAGGGCTAAATAAAAATAATAGCAGCTGACATCTACATAGCACTTTGAAGTTTGCAAAGATCCCTCGGCTCATAACAACTCCATTAGGTAGGATGTGTTATCCCCACTTATCAACTGAGGAAACTGAGTCACAGAGAGGGGGTACAATTGGCCCAAAGACACAACTGGTAAACATCAGAGCCAGCATTTATACCTAGGTCTTCCAGCTCCAAGTTCAGTACTCTCTTCAGGCCACACTTACCTCTCCATTCCATACTGGCAGAACTGAAGCCAGTTCCCCTGAGCATGTACCCCTTAATCTCAGCTTATTGTTTGGAAACCTGGGTTCATGACCTCCCCTGGTGACTGCTTAGAAAAGACACCAAATAACAACTACAGTCTGTCCTAGTCATTCACCATCACCGCATCCTCTCTCAAATGCCTATTCTGGGATCTTTCCTCTTTCCATCCTGTGTTTTTGTTTTAAGAGCTTGGGGGTTGGGGCAGCTAGGTGGCGCAGTGTATAGAGCACCAGCCCTGAAGTCAGAAAGACCTGAGCTCAAATCTGGTCTCAGACACCTAACAGCTGTGTGACCCTGGGCAAGTCACTTAACCCCAATTGCCTCAGCAAAAAAAAAGCAAAAAAAAAAAAAAAAAAGAGCTTGGGGGTCTGTGACAGACTCCCCCTTCACTCCCCACACCCCTTCTAGCACACAGACTCCTTTCCCACCAAAGAGAAAGGGAATGATAAAGAAAGAAGAAGAATATTCAGTTGATTTAATGACCAATTAACCTTGGAGCAGCTAAGTGGCAAAATGGATCTGAGTTCAAGTCTAGCCTCAGACATTTGACACTTATTGACTGTATGACCCTATTTAAGTCACTTAGCCCTGATTACCCCTCAAATAAAGTATTATGTGTTCAATTAATCTAAGGACAGTGGCTTAAATTTATAGAATATTGTGTGAAAGCATCAACAGAAGTTATTATTCCCATTTTACTGATGGAGAAAGTAAAACTCAGGTATTCATCACCTGTGATTACTAGCAAGAACATTGGACATCATGTAAAACAAGAGTTCTTAAGTTTTTTTGTGCTGTGAACCCTTCTGGCAGTCCAATCAAGTCTATGAACCCCTTTTAAGAAGAATATTTTTAAATGTATGAAACACAATACATAATATTACAAAGAAGACCAATTATATTGATATTGAGATGCAAATGTTTTTCCCATCTAAGTTCAAGATCAGTCTAGGGGGCCAATGGAGGCCCAGTTAAGATTGATCTCCTCTCAGTGGGAGAACTGAGTCCCAGTGAGGAAGAAAGGTGGGATTCAACCCAGGCCTACTGGCTCCAGGTCTCAAGTCTCCAAAAAAATCCATTTATTTGGTGGATTTGTAGGAGGCATTTCTCTTGTCTCTCGTTTGTTATTATACGTCTGCTTCCTACTTCTCATGTCATAGAATACCTTCTCCTTACAATTCATTATTATATAATACCTTCTTTAGCACATGTATCATATAGAAACATTCCCAGTCCCTCTCCTCACCACCTAAGAAGCAACATAGAGTAACACATATGGTAATGGATTTAGAATCCAGAAGACTGGTGTTCATGCCTCACCTCAGAGACTCACTAACTCACTAACTGGACCAATCACTTAATTTCTCTGGGCCTCAGGCCTCAGTCTCCTAATCTATAAAATGAGAAGGTAAGACTTGAGGGCTTCTAAGATCAGTGCCAGTTCTAAATCTATGATTTAAATCTATGCTGAGTGGCACAGTGAATAGGATTCTGGGCCTAGACTCAGGGAGATGAGTTTAAATCCAGCCTTGGACACTTCTTAGCTGTTTAATCACAGACAAGTCATTTACCCTTGTCTGTCTCAGTTTCCTCATCTGTAAAATAGGGATAATAATAGTCCCTACCTCTCAGGTTTGCTATAAGAATAAAGTGAGGTAATACTGGTCAAACTGAAAGGCTTATAAATACTCCCTATGAGCTAGTATTATCATCATCCTGTCACTTAACCATGTTCTCAATTGCATGCAGGTCATCAAGTAAGAACTAATTTCTCCACGTTGGAGAAAAAGAATGGCAGCTGTGGGATGGGAGTAGATGGAACAGTTGTCCCTGGGGAGATAGACAGCAGGAAAACAGTGCCCTCTAACCTCGTACTCCTAAGATATTTAGGGAAACTCAGGGGTAGTACATAGAGTTGGAAGAAAAACCAAGTTCAGCTCCAATGGAAATTGGCAATGCATGATATAATCAGTGGACCGCTCCCTCTTCATCTGTAACTCCTAATTTCCCCAGGTTTCTTTCAATTCTCAACTAAAATCTCATCTTCTATACAAAGCCTTTCCTAGCTCTTTAAAACAAATTTCTTCACTTGGAGTTTATTTCCAGTTTATCTTACATATGTCTTGCTTATACATAGTTATTTGCATGCTATCTCCCCCATTAGATTGAAAGCTCCTTGAAGGCAGGACTATTTTTGCTCTCTCTGTGCCTAAAAAGCCCCATCACTTAGCACAGCACCTACTACACAGAAGACACTTAATAAATGTTTGTTGACTTGACCAAGAGACAAGAGGACCTGGATTTTTGTCTCATTTTAGTCATTAGTTGTGAATTGGTCACATCTTTTCATCTTTGAGTTCCACATGTATCAAAATGAAAAAATAGGACTAAGCTGTTTTGATTCAGTGAGGGGTAGGTATCCCATTTCCAGATACAATGGAGAGAACTGGGAATGCAGGAGAAATGCACAAGCATTATGGATATGCAAAAATCCATCAGTCACCTGGAGTCACCATTTCCACTGCCACAACCACCTCCTTCTCAGGCTAGACACTGACTTCCCTTTCTTCATCATTAATGATAAAGTCCTCTCTGCCCATCATCCCTGAAGGAAGTACTTGCTCCGGAAGGCAGCATTTCACTTCCCAGGAAAAGTACATTCTGGAAACCTCAGGCTACAGAAGAAAAATGCAATCCTAGTTATTATATAAATATGCTTTATGACATAAAGCATTATATCATACTTTATCCATTCTAAACTACTCTCATATCATTATCTCACCTGATCCCTATAATATTATGAAATAACACCAATGCAAAAATAGAGATCCAGAAATCTCAAAGTTCTTTCCCAAAATCACAAAGTGCCAGAAGGCCTCAAAGTTTCTCAGGTTTTCCACTGAACCAAGCTGTCCAGCACCCCCAACCCTTTAGTAATAAAAACATCTTTAAAAAATTTGTCTGGTCAATACATTGATCATCAGGCAATCCCTCTGCTAGATTTTCAGGGTGTCTTCCTCCTAGGAACTTGGGCTCAGCTTTATATTAGGACTGTTTTTTTAAGGACTTTTAAAAGGCTTACGCTGGTGCCATATTTTAGAATTCTCTATTCAGCTGTTTCAATTTCCCTGACATATTTCAGGCTTCTCTCTTTACCCCAAATGAATAAAGGACTGGAATGAGCTGGACAGAGGCCAAAGAGGCCGCTGCCCCAGTAAAAGAAAAGGGAAAGAAAGAAGAAAGGGAAAGGGAGAAAAAGAAAAGAGAGGAAAGAAATAAGAAAAAGGAAGGAGAAAGAAGCAAAAGGAAAAGAGAAAAAAAGCTGAAATGGGAACCATTGGAGACAGCAAGGGCCAGAACTGAGCACCATATTATCCCAGTAGCCCTACAGCCTGACTGACAGTGTCTGAACATGACCTCATGGGTCAGGGACGTGGGGACCCAGGGAGGCACAAAGAGAGGGTATACAAGACACTAGGGCTTTTGTTTATTTAATTAAAGGGGGAAAAAGGTCCCTGGACTAGACAGCATTTCCCACGTGACCTCCATAGCCAGTGCTGTGGAGTATGAAGGGGAACACACAGAGAGATAGAAAACATCCTGTAGGCTGGTTGATGAGGGGGGCTGGAGAGGGGAGAAAGTGATGTGATGACCCAGTGCAGGCAGAGAGTACAAGAAGGCCCTTCTCTCACCCAGCAGCCCCCCTTGCCTACAGGCACATAAGCTCCAAGGAGAATGCCTTCCTTAGCTAGCTGACTCTGGGGGGAAAGGGGAAAGCCTGCTTTGGGGAATCAGACATAAAAAGGGAAAGGTAGCCGCTCCCAGGATCCCAAACAGTGGCTATGGCTGTGAGCTTCTTTTCCCTCCCCTTCTCACTACTGAGCAGAGCTACAATAGGCCTGAGGGGGCTTCCCAAGAGCAGGGGACCCATCGGCTCCCAAAGCTCTGGCTGGAGCAACTCGGCCCCCTTCTTCCCCCTTCCCCCTTCATTCACTCAAACAAGCAGATTATTCCTGATTTTACTCTCAAGGAAGAGATAGAAGGTTAGACTTCATGACTTACTCTACGAGTGCCCAGAAACTCAAGGAGATGGGGAGAGGGGGGTTTGAGGATGCCCATCATCCCTAGGCTACCCTAGTAGAGCCTCTTACTACCACCCACCTGGACTATTTCTATGGCTTCTCAATAAGATTTATCACTTCTACTCTCTCCAAACAATCCTTCACACCTTATCTTTCTCACATCACTCACCTGCTCAAAACCTTCTCTGACAGCTTCCTGTTAACTATCAAAGGATGCTCTTTGACTGTACCAGACCCTAGAGCCTCTTCACCTTTTTAACTCAGTCTGCAATTATTTCCCCTTTAAGTGGACTAGCTCTAGTCAATCAGGTTCTGTCCCTGAATACTTTCAACGCTTTCCTGTCTTTAGTCACACTGTTGCCCACTCCAGGAAAGGCTCCTGCCGCCCTCAGCCCTGTGGGATTGCCCCACACATTCTTTACTACCCAACTCAAACTTTTTCCAAAAAGCCTTCTCTGGTTGCCTTCCTCAATTAATAATGACCTTTTTGCCCTCAGACCTCACAAAGCACTTTGCATTTATCTTATAATTTTATTATTATGCATTAATTATGTATGAATGTAATTATCATGTATTGAATATGTGTTATTTTGTTACACTATGTCTCTTATTTATAGCTATGCCATATTCCCTGATACGTTATGAACTCTGTGAGAGCAGGAAATATGCCTAACTTAAACTTCATTTTCTCCTGATCAACTAAAACATCACCTGTTCATAGGAATTACCTGTGAAATGTCTGTTACACTGAATCTGTTGAAAGCCAAGCTCTGGGGACATGCTAAGGGGTTCCTGGGCTTCTTCTCACTTATGAGTCCCAGCTCCTCATGCCCTGCCTTCTTCTCTGGAGGGCAGGAAGACAACTACATGAGGGTAGTCTTGAATGTCACAGGACCTTCCGCAGATACTAGTCAAGTCAAAACGCCGAACCAAAGATGAGGCTTCCAGAGACAGAACAGTTCAGACCACTGGTTCCATTGTCTAAGTTGCCTGACACCTTGAATATGAGGTTTCCAGATACTACAGCTTTGAGCTTATAGACACTCACAGTCTTAGGGTGAATCAATCTCTTCAGCCTTGAGGGGTCATCAACCTCTTAATTGTAGGGTTATTAAAATTTTTTTTTAAAACCTAGGACTATAATCACATTTCTCTGATCTCCTCAACCCCGTTGAGCAAAATGATCTCTTTTTTTCCCCTTTTCAGCCCATAAAATGGCAAGGGGAGCTCTGGTAGTCATCATAGGGGGAAAAGAGATGAAGATGAAGAATGTGGTGAGATTGAGAAAGGGAGGAAGAGCAAGAAAAGGAAAGGAGGGAGAGAGAAATAGTAAAAAAAAAAAGTGGCAGAAGGCAAGACAAGAAGGAGCAAGGAAAGGGGGAAGAAAGAGCAAGAAAGTAGAAGGCAGAGGAGAAAAGAAAAAGGGGGATAGAGAAAACAAAAAGGGGAGGAGAGGAAAGTGAGAGAGAATGAGGGAGAGAGAGCAAAAAAGGAAGGAGGGAAAGAGAAAAACAAAAGGGGATAGAGAGAATAAGAAGAGGAAGAGAGAGAAAGCAAAAAAGGAGGAAAAAAAGAGTAAGAAAGGGAAGGAGAGAAGGAAAAAGGTTAGGCAAGAAGGGAGAGAACAAACATGAGCAAAAGGACTCTCAGCTGAGGATCCCACAGCTTCTCCATTTCTGCCCTCCCTAAA
This sequence comes from Myrmecobius fasciatus, assembly GCA_023553655.1. Lineage (NCBI taxonomy): Eukaryota > Metazoa > Chordata > Mammalia > Dasyuromorphia > Myrmecobiidae > Myrmecobius > Myrmecobius fasciatus. The sequence continues at coordinate 4,394 of JAJPUD010034683.1, read as the reverse complement.
TCCATTTTGGATGTTTCTCAGAAACTGAGTCACCCAGAATTTCAACATAGTGCCCAGCTCGTCTCTGCATCCCACAGAATCCTCCAAAAGCATCACTCTAACATCTGACCTTTAGTTGTTCCTGACACATGCCCACCCTCCTCTACAAGAAGCTCAGATGCCCATTCCTTCCTTCCCTCACAGTGCCCTTCCAAGGGCTACCTGGGCTTCGAGGAGTGGGGGGAGGGAAGCGGCTGGAGCCAGAGAACAACTGAACCACCGGTCACCTCGACAGGTGCTGCAGGAAGGCCTCATCCAGCAAAATTCTCTTTCTTTTTGTTCACTTTAGTATCAAAGATTGAGGGAGAAAGAACCTGGTAAAACAGCAATGCCACTGAGGCAGAAAACCTTCTGGCAAAGGTTCCCCAACCCCAAAGCCCATCTACACAGGTGGCTTTGTCCAGGGTTAACAAAGGCAAAGAGACACTCTACATACATGCACATACACATACTCCCACCCAGACCTGGGAGTAAGACTGACAGTCCTGAATCTTCAACTGGGCTTAGCCTTGCATCCACTCTCCTAGAGGAAACTCATCTGCCAGACAGCCTCCTCTTCCAACTGGGAGCAAAGATTAAGTAACTATTGTCAAATGGCACAAACCTGGCCTGAGAAATAACCTCTGGCCCAGCCCCATTAACTTCTCTTCCTCTAAACAGCCAATACTTATAACAATAATAATATCAATATTAATAATAGTAAACATTTATGAAGTTTTAAGGGTTGCAAAATGCTTTGAAAATATTTTTTCTTTACAATAACCCTATTATTAAATATCCTCATTTTACAGATGAAGAAACAGGCAGACAAAATTGTGACTTGCCCAGCTACCAGCTTTATAGCTGGTAAGTATGTGAGTCCAGATTTGAACTCAAGGTCTTCCAGAATCCAGATTTATTGTTCCATACACTGGGACACCTAGAATTTGAGTGCTCCCAGCAGGGATCATCTTTCTTTTTTTTTTTTTTTTTTTTTTTTTTTTTTGGTATCTCTGGGAGCTCAGTGGAGGAGGTTAATAAATGTTTGCTAAGTGTCTGACCTAGCTGCCCTAGTCCTGGCTCTGGTTTGTCCATCTTGTGCTCTCTGTGGTCCTCAGATCTCTCTGCTGTCTCCTAGACTTCCCACTTTTTATCTTGAATCAGAATCTATTCCTCACTGGGAGGACAAGGGTTAATGAACTAATACACGGAAACACAAAGCTTCCAGTACAGAAGGCACAACATGTATGATCAGGTACCAGGAAAGAAAGGAGTGGTGGAGAAGGAGTATGTTGGGCTGAGGTGGAAAAATGCTCCATGAAGGCTGGGGGAGGGACAAGATGACCTCTTCAGGGAGTGGGGAAGGGGGGAGGGGGTTGAAAAATGAGTTGGCAAAGGGAATCTATGATTCAGTCTCACACAATTGTTCTTGCTGCACATCACAAATGGAAAATGCTGGGTGGGTAAGTAACACAGCATACCACACAGCTGCACATGGAAGTTGAGGAGAGGGGTGGGGGGGTGGGGGGAAGAATGCAATCTGAACTCTGTCTCAACATCTGTGAAAGTATGCTGTGTGTCAACACCCACTGCAGACTCCCAGCCAAAGAAAAAATGGTATAAACAGCAAACTTTTCATCTGCAACCCACTCCCCCCAACCTTTTTTTTTTTTTTTTTTTTTTTTGGCCACAGAGAAATTTTGCCAGCAAGAAATCATACCCAGGCTCAGATAGAAATGAAATCAGGGAAATGGGGAGGGTGGAGCTCTTTAAAGCCATGGAATCTCCCAGCAGAGAATGATAGGGGTAGAGCCCAGAAATTCAGAGATGTCAATGCTGAGCTCATGCCCAGGGACTAGGGGAGAAAGACCCCTCCAACTCTCTTGCTATGGTGTTTTTAAAACACCCTCTATTAGGACATTACTTAAGATAGGAGCAGGGAAGTTGGGGTGGGGGAGATGGACTAGGAAGATCATCACGGGCCCCTAAACAACTAGGGGCTACCTGAATCCAGGGGTAGCCTGCCTCTCCTTGGGATAAGTGCCAAAGTCCCCAACCCCCAGCTCTCCAGAGCTCAAAGTAATTCAGCTCTACACCTCCCATTTCCAAACTTAAGTCTCAATCTTAAAGAAACATACCCATACAAACTGCCTCTTTCAGACACTACTTCCCCTATGAAAAACTAGGGAGTAAGATTCACCAGGGTTCAGTCAGGGACGGGTTCCACTAATCAGAGATCCACCAAAGGAAAACTTACAGCCTGGGTACAGGCTGTCTCCTGGCAGAAAAGGCAGGGAGGCTGTGCTAAAGATACATTGTTCAATGGAGAAAAAAGTTTAAATGCATCTCTTGTCAATAATCAACTGGGGAGATGTCCAAGAGAAAATTATTAAAAGGACCCACCTGTAGCAGGCCCTCAGTCAGACCATTTCAGATTTCAATTAATGTAGAATCTCCATGTAGCAGTGGGAAGGAGGGATGTCTGGTCAAACCCAGAAGCCTTTTAGCCAAGGCCTTGGAAGTAGGGGACAGACACATGCAGCCCCCTGCACCCAAGAATTCACATTTAGCTCAATGGAGGGGCCACAGAACTAAGCTAGACACAGCATTCGTGCAGTAGGACCTCCCAGAACAGCCCCAATTGTAGGGAAAGAATGGGAGACATCAAGTGATGGAAGGGGCTCAGAGTCAGGAGAGACCTGAGTTCCAATTTCACCCTTCATTGTATGCATTTCCTATGCAGTTCCTAGCTAGAACCCAGGTATTTCCCAAAGCTTTTTCTGGCTCTTTCCAAACCTCCGTTCACTCATCTGAAAAATGGAGATAGGAAAGCCTGTAGTAGCTACCTGGAAGGGTCATCAGGAAGGTCACCTGAGATGACATTCACCTTAAAGTACTAGTTGTTGTGTTGTTGTTATAAATACTGAATTGTTAATAATAATGTAATAACTAATAATAATAATATAGTTTTCCAAAAGGAATATCCTTTGTCAGATTTTTGTTGTTCAGTCGTGACTCTAGATTTGTGATCCCTTGGATTTGTCCATGGGGGTCTTCTTGTCACAGATACTATGGCAACTCATCATTTCCTTCTCCAGTATATCCCCTTTTTACAAATGAGGAGCTGAAGCAAATAGAGGTTAAATGACTTGCTCAGGATCACACAGCTAATAAGTATCTTAGGCTGAATTTGAACTCAGAGCTACCTAATTCCAGACCCAGTGTTCTATCCACTGAACTAATTAGCTGTCCCTCTGTCAGACTATATGTCTTTATTTTTGGTCTGGAAAAACTCTTGTCAGAGAGCTTATATCAAATGAGACATTAGTCCAAAAGCACTTAGTATGGTGCCTGGCACATATAAGTGATTGATCCTTTCCCTTCCCCCTTCATGGAGCTTATAGGACCATCTTCTCAAAGGGGATGATAGAAATATCATTGTACCTGCAGTCAGGAATACCTGGGTTTGTGTATAGGTATATGACACTCACTAGATGTGGGACCCTGAATAAGCAAGCAATTTGTAAACATTAAAACAGGAGGACAAAGTGGAAAGTAGAGGGGGGGAAGCAACGTGAAGTTAGATAGCACAGTGAATAGGGCCCCAGGCCTGCAGTCAGGAAGACCTGAGTTAAATGCAGCCTCAGACACTTACTAGCTATGTGACCCTGGACAAGTCACTTAATCCAGTTTGCCTCAGTTAATTACAACATTAAAACACAATATAAATATCAGCTGTTATTATTACTAATAGCACTGGATTGTTCTGAAAGTGCTTTGTAAACTTGAAAACAGTATAGTGATTAATAGTAATAAATATAAACCTCCTCTCATTTTTTAAAGTTTTTTGGGGGAGATAGTCATTGTGATAAAATGGATCTCAAGGCAGCCTGGAGTCCCCTACCACATGTAACACATGTGACCTCAGGTGAGCACATAATCTTTCCTCAGTCAAACTCTCTGAGCCTCAGAGCTGGAGAGGAGGTGCCAGCTTGGACTAATGAAGGGGATTGATGATTGAATGCTGGCCAACAAAAAACAAAATTATAAGGACTTGGGGGAGGAGGCGCAGAGAGAAAGACGGGGCAAAGAAGATATTTTCTTACCTTGTTTCCAGGAGATCGAAGCAAAATAAACCTATGCTTCTTCTTTAAGAGAGCTCGATAGTCTTGGCACTTCTCATAGCTGCCCAGTTCTACAGTCTCTATGCAGTTCTGCTCATCCTGGGGAGAAGAAAGAAAGGTGATCACTAGATTAATTAGAGGATGAAATTCCATCTTAGTCCCAACCCTGCTTGATCGAGCGCGCACACACACACACACACACACTCTCTCTCTCTCTCTCTCTCTCTCTCTCTCTCTCTCTCTCTCTCTCTC
>JAJPUD010034682.1:0-10707 GCA_023553655.1 Myrmecobius fasciatus | reverse complement strand
ATTTTCACTCTTTTTGTTGTTGTTTGTTTGAATTTTGTTTTCTTTCTCATTTTTTTTCCTTTTTGATCTGATTTTTTGTGTGTAGCACAATAATTGTATAAATACATATATTGGATTTAGCATGCTTAACATATATTGGATTACTTTCCATCTAGGACAGGGGATGGGGGAAAACTTTGGAACAAAAGGTATTGCAAGGGTCAATGTTGAAAAATTGCATATGTTTTGAAAATAATAATAAAAGAGGTTTAATAAAAAAAATGTAAACAGGAGGGGCAGCTAGGTGGCACAGTGGATAGAGCATGAACTGTGAAGTCAGGAAGACCTGAATTCAAACCTCAGACACTTAATACTTCCTAGCTGTGTGACCCTGGGCAAGTCACTTAACCCCAATTGCCTCAACAAGAAAGAAACAAATGTAAATATGAAAGGGAAATCATAAAGAAATTGAGGTTGAATTGTTTGCATTCTTATATTAGAAGATAATACTTATAACATGTAAGGATTTTTTTCATTATTAGAAGTTTAGAAGGAATATATATATATATATATGTATATATATATTTATATATATACATATATATATATATATACATATATAAACAGAGCACAGGGGTGACTCTAATATAATGGGATGATATTACAAAAAGGTTTGGAGAGGTATATACAAGTAAAAGAGGAAAGGAGAGGTAGAATTTGGTGAATTATCTCACATAAAAGAGGCAACAAAAAGCTTTTACAATGGAAAGGAAGAGAGGCAATTAAGGAGAACGAGTGAACTTTTATCTCATCAGAACTGACTCAAGGAGGGAATAACATACACACTCATCTGCATACAGACATCTAACTTACATTACAGGAAAATATGAGGTAAATTTTACAAGAGAAGTGAGGTTATAGAATGGAGGGCAGATTGGAGAAAATTGAAATCAAAAACAAAACACATTTGAGCAAAGATAAATTGAAAGGATAGGGAAAAAATAGAATAAATAAGGGAGATTTAGGATGGAGTGAAATACAGTTAACAAAAGTAAGTGTGAAAAATGTTTAAAACACGTTTCTCTGATAAAGGCCTTATTTCTTAAACACAAAGTCAAATTCATGGAAATAAGAGCTATTCCCTAAACGATAAATAATCAAAAGATACGAACAGTTTTCATATAAAGTAATCAAAGTTCTCTGTAGCCATAAAAAAAAAAAAACATTGTTCTAACTCACTATTAATTGGAAAAATGGAAATTAAAACAATTTGGAAGTATTACTTCATATTCACTACATTGGCTAATAAGATGGAAAAAGAAAATGGCAAATAGTGGAGGAGATTAGAGAAAAGGAGATATTTATGTACTACTGTTGGAGATGTGAATTGCTTCAACCATTCTGTAGAGCATTTTGGAACTATGCCCAAAGGACAGTAAAACCATATAGACTACTTGGTCTGTATCTCAAAATAGATTTTTTTTTAAAAAAGAGGAAAGGACTTATACATAGAAAATATTTATAGCTTTTTTTTTCTTATGGAAAAAATTGGAAATTGAGCAGAAGCCTATCATTTGGGATATAGCTGAATAAATTGTCCTTTGTGATTATGATGGAATGCCATTGTGCTATAAGAAAGGATGACAACAATGCTCTCAGAAAAATATGGAAAGGCTTACGTTTGTTGATTCAAACTGAAATGCACTCTATACTAAATAATAGCAAGGATGTGGGATGGTCAGTTGTGAATGACTTTTCTATTCTCTGTATTATAGTAATCTAAAACTATTCTGAAGAAATTAAGATGAAAAATGCTATAAATCATCCCCAGAGAAAGAAGCATACTTATTGAGTAACTTGTAAAGTATTATTTATTAAACATAAATTATTATTTTGCTCAATTAGATAAGGAGCTCCTGAAGGTTAGCGATTATACTTTTAAAAAATCTTCAAAAGTACATAAATTCATCAATACAAATCCTTTTTCCTCAGGGTAGAACATAAGCAATCAATATCTTTGCATTTTGTGTAATTCTCATTCATATCTTCCAATAGATCCATGATAGAGAATTTACTCAAGAGGTTAAATGTCTTCCTCAATATTTTTTGACCTTTCATAGATATTAATTTGGCACTTTGGTTATCTATCAGTTATCCTTTGTTCTCATTATTTTTTGTTACATTGCAGGTCTGCTTTTCTAAGTATACATTTCTTAAATAACCATGCTACCATGCCAAAACTAGCTCTTTGTTATTAGCAATACTGTATTACAGCATATTTATACACACGATGCATCTGTCCCTTAGAATTTAAGATACAATTCTAATTCTTCAGAGATTACAGTGTTCTAAGATGCTAATCATGTAGAAAAGTTATAGATAATATCTTTTTATTCTAAAATGCTCCTGTTCTTGACTTCCATATCTCTCTGCTTACTAGTAAGATACAATGTTTTCTGACTAACATAATTTCTGGGATACCTTGGCTTTTTCATTGTGTTCTTTGTTTTCCATCAGTTAGACTGCAGTAACTTTTCATGATCAAAGTCAGTAATTTTATCTATTCCATTTCTGCCCTTTTTTTTAATCATCAATGTCTAGATAGAATAGATTAACTTGAAGATGAAATTGTAAGTATCACCATCAAGTTTTTGTCTTGTGTAATTTGATATTGATTTTGTCTTTTGTTCTACTTATCTGATCATATTACTATATACAAATAGTGGAAGCAGAAATTGCTTATCTGTAATCCATTATTCCTTCTCATTTAAAATGAATATTTTTTCAGATGCTATTTTGTGTTCTTCAGTTATTGGATTTTGGAGCTTTTGTTTTTAGTGAAGAATGCTATCTTTGCAAAGTTTTTCAGTAATCTATAAGTTTGGGGGTTTTTTGGTTCCTAAGCTCATAATATTTTTAAAACATAATTTTAGACTAACTTTATTATGTCTATCTTTGCATTAAGTCATTGAGTAATAATGTGTATATTAACTTAGTATTGAACAAATACTTATATATATATATACATATATATACATATGTATATATATACATATATATATATATATATATATATATATATATATATACTATATTTGTCTTTTGGATAATCTTTTAACTTCTGTAAAACATGAGATCTCTGAGAGGTCTAAATCTTTTATTTTTCTGAAGTAGATATACAATAAAATATGACAACAAATTCTCCTTGTTATGAGAATGGTTACAATTATAATTCCAATTAAACCATATTTGAGTTAAATAATGGCATAATAATTAAATAAAAGTCAGTTATTATTTATGGGGGTCCCCTTAGATTCATGGCATTATACTATGCTTAAAAACATTGATACAAACATTAAGAAATTTGGGTAACTCATAAATATTTTTTTCCATTCAATGAAAGAGTCTAAGGCTTATTTGATGCTATATCAAGGGGTTAGATGGAACAGTGCTTAAATATAGAAACATGTTTGCAAGTATGTCTTTTAAAACATAATGTGATTATCTTTCAGAAAAATGCAGATTAAACAAAGAGAGTTTATGACAAAATCAAAAAGATTATATATATATATATGTATATATATATGTATATATATATATATATACACTCAATATCATATCCAAAAGAAATGAATGCTTACATTTGTTCCCCCCTCCTTAATGTTCTGTTGCTCATGATGGGCACTAAAATATTTTTGTTGTAAAATATATTCTAATTATTACTTCCAGCATAAATAATGACCTAGTAATATGGAAAAAGTCAAAATAAGTCATTAGAATATGCATATTATATTAAAGATTTCATACTACATTTATAAAAAGAACAATCTTTAGATGAACCATTCATGAATTTTTAAAAGTTTCTTTATTGCTGTCAAATTCGCATTAATTATGAATGTTGATATATCATTGTTGAGAGGCCTCTAAAACATTAAGATAACACAAGTCATTCCATAAGTCAGAGTCAAAACCCTGCTAAGAGCTAAAATATTTTGGCAGATATAAAACTAACAATATTCTATTCTCTTATTCCAATTTTTAAGCAGATGTCAATTTGGATTCAAAATGATCCAAAATGACATGCCCAATTCTCTTTTTGTAGCTCTTAAGTTTTTTCCAGGAGAAAAAATGTGGTTGGGCTCCAGTTTTAGCAAATTAATATTTCTGCTCTTATACTTTTCATAATACATCTGAAAACATATGGACATATCTGGCAAAAAAATTCCATCTCTAATTAATCTTGTGTAACAAAAAATAATGATAGTTTTCAACTATAGTAAAAGACCTTTTATAAAGTATCTTGTTATTCCATAGATTCCATTAGACTAGATCAGAATGATGGTTCCTGTGCATATAGTACAGTACAGTGTATCCCTCATTCTAAAAGGGGAAAAAAGGCTCCTTTGCTTGATCCAAGGATTTTGATGATGTCTTGATGTATATCTAAAGGGGAAAAATATACATTGAAGGGTGCATTCATATTATATCAGTTTTTTTTGTTTGTTTTAAACTGTGCAATACCTAGGAACAAAAAAAAAAGAATGTGAAACCAGAGACTATTGAACTCTTCTTGACAAAAGGACTTTGAAAACCAGAATAGACACAAAACCAGAACCACTAAAAGTTGAAGGGGGTGGAGCCAAGATGGTGGAGTGCAGACACAGTTCTCTGTGACCTCCTCTGACCTTTCTCTCAAAGCAACAGCAGATTAAGCCTCTAAACTGATTTTAGAGTCAAAGCACTCCCCAATATTTGCAGTACAATACATCCCCAGAAGAAGTTACCTTGGAAGAGCTTCAGAACAAGTCTGTTTCAGTTGGGAAGGGGGACAGTTTGCCAAGCTCAGATGGCAGCTTGGGGAAACAGGGCAAGAAGCTTGGCTGGGACTCAATGTGGCAGTTTCTAAGCATCTGGTAAGTTTCTGTGAGCCTCTTAGTTCACTCAGCCCTGGATGCAAGCAGGTGCTTCAGCAGATTTACCTTTTATAAAAGGTAGATTGTAAACCACAGAGAACCCTGGACCTTGCCCCAATTGTCCAGCACCCAAAGTAAATCAGGCAAACTGCCCCAGGGCAAATTAAAGCAGCTGCCTCTCCTCTATTATAAACAGACCTCAAGCTTTAAAAAATGAGTAAGAAACAGAAAAGAACTATCATCATAGAGAGCTTTTATGAAGAGAGAGAACAGATCTCAGATCCTGAGGTTCATAAAAGTAAGAAACTCCAGAGGAAGCCACAAAGGGAGATATGAGCTGGTCCCCATTCCACAAGACTTTCCCAGAAGACTGCATAAAGAAACTGAAGACAGTTAGAAGAAAAATGAGGAAATGAAATGAGATAATTGCAAGAACAATATAAGGCCCTACAAAAGAGATATGAAAAAGATATAAATTCATTGAAAAACCAAATTGGTGAAAGGGAAAAAGACTGCAATGAACCAAAAAATTCAATTGGCCGATTACAAAAGGAGCTAAAAAAGGTAACTGAATAAAATAATACACTAAAAATTAGAATTGAACAAATGGAAGTGAATGAATCAAAAGATTTCAAGAATCAAACAAAAACAAAAAGAAAAAATAGAAGAAAATATGAAATATATTCTAGGAAAAACAACTGACCTGGAAAATAGATCTAGAAGAAACAATCTAAGGATTATTGGGCTTCCTGGAAGCCATGATGAAAAAAATAACCTAGACACTATCTTCCAGAAAATCAGGAAAGAAAACTGCCCTGATGTTTTAGAATAAGAAAGTATTTTAACCATTGAAAGAATTCACTCATCACCTCCTGAAAGAGAACCCAAAATTAAATTCCCAAGGAACATCATGGTTAAATTTCAGGACTATTGCACCAAAGAAAAGATATTGCCAGCAGCTAGAAAAAACAATTCAAATACCAAAGAACTATAATGAGAATCACCCAGGATTTGACAGCTTCCACGTTAAAGGGTCAAAGGGCCTGAAATCAGATATTCCAAAAGGCAAAGGAACTTGGATTTACCCAAGATTAAGCTATCCAGCTAGAATGAGCATGACCTTTCAAGGAAGAAGAAGGACATTTAATGATATAGGTGAATTTCACCTATTTCAAATGAAAAGACCAGATCTGAACAAAAAATTTGACCTCCAAACACAGAACTCAAGAGAAGCAAAAAAAGATATTAAGGAAAGAACTCTTGAGAACTGTATTTTTATTATGGGAATACTTAGAGAATGGGGGTATAATTAGATTTTACTTTGACAATATGAAAAAGAAACTAGAGAAGGGAGGAGGATAATACTGGAAAAAGAAAAAGGAGGTAAAATAAGTTAAAAAACAAGCTAAAATAAGTGAACCCAAAAGACTCAACTAAAAACGACTAGAAACAATTCACTACTTTAGCAAACTTGCAGGATACAAAATAAATCCACATAAATCATCAACATTTTTATATATTACCAACAAAGTTCAGCAGCAAGAGATACAAAAAAAATTCCATTCAAAATAACTGTCGATAGTATAAAATATTTGGAAATCTATCTGCCAAGGAAAAATCAGGAACTATACAAACTAAACTTCAAAACATTTTCCACACAAATAAAGTCAGACCTAATCAGTTGGAAAAATATAAAGTGCTCATGGGTAGGCCAAGTTAATATAATAAAAATGAAAATACTACCCAAATTAACTTACTTATGTAGTGCCATACCAATCAAACTCTCAAGAAATTATTTTACAATTCTAGAAAAAATAACAACAAAGTTCATCTGGAAGAACTAAAGGTCAAGAATTTCAAAGGAATTAATGAAAAAAAAGTCTGATTAAGGTGACCTTGCTGTACCACATCTAAAACTATATTATAAAGTGGTCATCAAAATCATTTGGTACTGGCTAAGAAATAGAGGAGTTGATTAGTGGAATAGGATGGGATCATAGGACAAACTAGGCAATGACTATAGATATATAGATAATGGATGCCCAACTATATATATATATATATATATATATATATATATATATATATATATATAGTGTTTGAGAAAAACTGCTGGGAAAATTGGAAACTAGTATGGAAGAAATTAGGGCTTGACCCACACCTAACACCACATACCAAGATAAGGTCTAAATGGGTTCATGATGTAGACATAAAGAGTGATATTATAACCAAATTAGATGAACATAGGATAGTTTACCTCTCAGACCTGTGGAGAATGAAGGAATTTGTTTCCAAAGAAGAATTGGAACTCTTAATTGAACACCAGATAGATAATTTTGACTATATTAAGTTAAAAAGTTTTTGTACAAACAAAACTAATGCAGAAAGGATTAGGAGGGAAGCAACAAAATGGGAAATCATCTTTACATTTAAGGGTTCTGATAAAGGCCTCATTTCTAAAATATATAGAGAATTGTCTCCTGTTTATAAGAATTCAAGCCACTCTCCAATCGATAAATGGTCAAAGGATATGAACAGTTTTCAGATGATGAAATTAAAAGTATTTCTAGTCATATGAAAAGGTGCTCCAAATCACTATTGTTCAGAGAAATGCAAATTAAGATAACTGAGATACCACTACACATCTGTCAGATTGGCTAAGATGATAGGAAAAGATCATGACAAATGTTGGAGAGGATGTAGGAAAACTGGGACACTGATACACTGTTGGTTGAATTGAGATCCACCCATTCTGAGGAGCAATTTGGAACTATGCTCAAAAAGTTATCAAACTCTGCATACCCTTTGACTCAGCAGTGTTTCTATTGGACTTATATCCCAAAGAGATCTTAAAGGAAGGAAAATTACTCACATGTGCAAAAATATTTGTGGCAGTCCTTTTTGTAGTGGCTATAAAATGGAAACTGAATGGATGCCCAACAATTGGAGAATGGCTGAATTAACTATGGTATATGAATGTCATGGAATATTATTGTTCTGTAAGAAACGACCAGCAGGACGATTTCAGAGAGGCCTGGAGAGGCTTGCATGAACTTATGCTAAATAAAATGAGCACAACCAAGAGATCGATATACACAGAAACTACAAGACTATGTGGTGATCCATTCTGATGGACATGGTTCTCTTCAACAATGAGATATTTCAAACCAGTTTCAATTGTTCAGTGATGAAGAAAGTCATATACATCCAAGGAGAGGCCAGTGAGATCTTACTGTGCACCACAACATAGCATTTTCATGCTTTTTATCGGTGTTTGCTTGCATTATGTTTCCATTTTCAGATTTTCTTTTCTTGTAGATCTGATTTTACTTGTACAGCAAGATAACTGTATAAATATGTATACATGTATTTGATTTGTCAAGTATTTTAACATACTTAACATGTATTAGACTTCCTGCCATCCAGAGGAGGGGGTGAGGGAAATGAGGAAAAAATTTGTAACAGACATCTTTGCAAGGGTCAGTGTTGAAAAATTACCCATTCATATGTTTTGCAAATAAAAAGCTTTAATAAAAAAGAAGCAAAAAAATATTGAGTGACTTCTTTGGCACTGGCAAAATCTTTGGCCAAGACAATATTTTTTTCTATTTTCTGTCTCATTTGATATTGATAAAAGTTCAAATTAAAAAGTAATCATATCTGCCATGAAAGATTCTATGATTTCTGCAAGTTTTCAAAATTATGGATTTTAAATTTAAAAAAAATCAAAGACAGTATAGTATAGTGGATTAAGAGATGACATAGGACTTAGTAAAAAATAGCTTCAAGTTTTACTTTTGAAACATACTTACTGTGTGAAAAGCGACAACTTACAACCTATCAATCCTATAGGCAATTTTTAAATCTTTTAGTTGCATCTGGAGTTTTGATATCAGTGGGATGATGGTTATGTCCCTATACCAATAAAAAGTAGACCACCATGAAAATAAGCAAGTCTGTTATACAGCTATTCATGGTACAGTTATCTTCCTACTGTTGCCAATATTTTAATAATCAATAGTATTACCTACTAAGGCAGAGACATAACATTTTTCATGCATTTTATATAGTATTTATGTACTTATATACTGTAAAACATAAAAATAATATTTGATTTTTAGGCTATGACTAATTTGAGGCTAAGAGTGAAGCATGATGATAATCACATATTTATTCCTAATAAAAATGCACAATAATTATGGCTAAAGTGTGGTTACTGAATTGAATGCAGTAGTAAAAGCTTTAATTGTACCTTTTGATTAACAGCGTGATACATTTGAATATTTCTCTAAATATTATTTATCTCTGAAGTTCCTTGTATAGCAATGTAATATGAGGATAAAAAACTGGATTTGGAATAGGAAAAATGTTTGGATTTAGTCATAATAGTTACCTGGGGCAGTTGTATCAAATTCAAATAGAAACAGGACCACTAAATGAGACATAAGGTTTTTTTTTTTTTAATGGGATTAATATTGACCTAGAAAACCATATATTAAATTATCTATGGTTTACTGCATTTTTATTTATTTTAGAAAATAATTTGCAATTACATTTTTATTTTGTTTAAACTATACTAAAGAGTCTTGTGGGTTATGTGCAGGTTATGGGGTATGGCCCTAGGTCAGAAATGCCTGTATTTGTTTGCATGGGATCTCTTTTATCAGTTTATAATCTTCTTGAGAGCAAGATCTGTATTTGTGCTTTTCTCTTTCTGAGTATCTCCAGTGCTCAATACAGTGTCTGGAATATATTAAGTACTTGATGAATGCCTGTTTGTAATTCTGGAGAAACTGAGGCAAGACAGACATTAGAAATTTATAATATTTTAACAGTGGAGAAGTTGGACTGGCGAAGCCATAGCCAGCTGGCTTGGATGGGACTCTTGTCTCAAAGCATCCTGCAATGAATAAGTAATCCCAGAGACTTAGGGCTCCAATGATCAGGGAAACATAGGTAAGGGGAGGTGTGGAAGGCAGAGCACAGGTTGAGTGGAATTTCCAGGAAAGACAATAACTTTTTAATTCTGACTGGTTTGGGGTGAAGAAGATAGTGAACCAGGATACAGGAAGTCTGAGGTGGAAGATAACCAGAAATTTGAGATAAGTTATCTGGAGTTTTATGACTTCTTGGAATGCCAGAGTGCCCAGAGCTCCACAGCCCTAATTAGTCGAGTTCTAATGGCCAGGAACAATTTGGGGAAACCAAGGCAGGAAAACTGAGGCAGAATGATTCAGGGAAACTAAGGCATAATATATAGACTGACTATTACTTATTGATTGACTCCATTTAATAATCCTTGTGAGAGCAATAAGCCTAACTAATTTTTAAGCCCCCCTTCCACTTTTGTGGCTCATATTTCTCTCTAAATATTTCAGTCCTTATTACAGCATAAACTCTTTGTGAGAAAAATGAAACAAAAGAAAACAAAAATCAAGCAAATTAATAAACTTTCACATTTGTGTTCATATCTCCAGCACCTAGCATAGTATTTGGTATATAGTAGATATTTGATAGACTATCTCATTTATATTCATTTATTTTAGGTTTAAATATGTGTCTCTTTATAAACACAACTACAAGGAACTGTTTTCTTCTGGAAGCTGTTGGAAGTCAGCTACTCATATCATGGATGAGAAATAACCATTGCCACAGGAAAAGATAACGATGAATGTTGGAGGGGATGTGGGAAACTGGGACACTAATACATTGTTGGTGGAACTGTGAATGGATCCAACCATTCTGGAGAGCAATTTGGAGCTATGCTCAAAAAGTTATCAAACTGTGCATACCCTTTGACCCAGCAGTGTTTCTA
>JAJPUD010034681.1:0-10707 GCA_023553655.1 Myrmecobius fasciatus | reverse complement strand
AACTGTTTTCTTTTTCCAATTCACCAGTCCTATTTTCCAGTTTTTGATATTTCTGTTGCCCTGATCTCAATTTATTTCCCCATTCTTCTTCTAGCTCTCTTTTGAGATTCTTAATGCAGTCATCCAGGTAAGCCTTCTGAAAGGGAGACCAACTTAAGTCTGCCGTTGTCGCTTCATCTGGGATTGTTTTCATAATGTCAGGATCTGGGGACTGTTCTATTTTTTCTTGGTAAAAGCTTTCTATGGTGAGAGCTCTCTTCTGCTTCTTGCTCATGATTTAAAGTTGGGATATTGGTCAAAAGCAGAGAAAACTGCAACGATTTGTATTTGCCCTGGGTCAGTTTGCCGAGTTGACTTCCGGTCTGAGGCTGGTCGGGCTAGATTCGCACTAGGACCACGTTTTCAGCTGGTCTGGATCCACCCTTTTCCAAAGGCAGATCTGCCAAAGCACCTGCCCGCAAGCAGAGCAAAGTGGCCCAGGCGTCTCCCAGGGGCTTCCTGGGTGCCCAAAATCCGCCCCTCTATCGCAGCCCTGACTTCCGCCCCGGCTGGAGTCCGATCGCGACCAGCGGCCGATTTCCCCTGAGGCTAACCTTCTCCGGAGTTCTTTCACTGTAGATCTTTGATAGAAGTGCGTTGTAGTCCGAATGCTTGGAGTTGCTTTCACTTAGAAACCAGTTGGAAGGCTTACTTTGTCTGGGTTTGAGGGAATGTCCCGGGAGTTCACAGAGAAAGCTGTCCGCAGTTCGCCATCTTGGCTCCTCCCCTCAGATATATTTTCAAACAAAAACTGAGTATTCTGTCTGAGTGAAGAGTTTCCAGTTAGATATTTAAGACTTGTTCTACTTGACCCCAATAGAAACAATGGGTTTAAGATATAAAAAGGTAAATTATGGGTGGAAATAAAAAAGAATTTCTGAACAATCAGATATATTTTCAAACAAAAACTGAGTATTCTGTCTGAGTGATGAGTTTCCAGTTAGATATTTAAGACTTGTTCTACTTGACCCCAATAGAAACAATGGGTTTAAGATATAAAAAGGTAAATTATGGGTGGAAATAAAAAAGAATTTCTGAACAATCAGATATATTTTCAAACAAAAACTGAGTATTCTGTCTGAGTGATGAGTTTCCAGTTAGATATTTAAGCCAATGCTGGTTGACTATCCATCACATATTTTTTGAGGGTGATCTTGCTATGCTGTGGTTTCTGAAATCCTTTTCAACTCCTATTTTGCCAATTCTGATTCTTTCTTCATATTGAAAATGAGCTATATTTCCTTTCTGGCTTATTGTTTAGTTATCTTTGGAAACCAATGTACAATGAGTGTAAAGATGGAGAAGGCAAAGATAAAGTAATGAGTATGTATATAGCATCTATGATATGTCAGGTACTGTGCTAAGCACTTTATATGTCATTCCAATTTTATATTTGAGAAAACTGAGATAAAAAGAGGTTAACTGTGCCTATAGTCACACAGCTGGTGGGTGTTTGTAAGCTTCATTTGAATTTGTGTCTTCTTAGGCCCAGCACTCTTTACATAGGGAGCTGCCTATATGCAAGCATTTAAGTACAAACAAGCTTTATACAGGGAGAAAATGGAAATAATCAATGGAGGGAGGGCACAAAAACCAAGGAGAAGCTGAAAGGTATCCTATAGAAGTTGAATATTTAGTGGAACTTCAAGGAAGCCAAGGAGCATAAACTAATGAAAGCAGAAATTTAACTCAGAAACAAACTGAGAAGAGTAAAAAATATCAAGTAAAAGTAAAATAAACCTGGAAAGTTAAAAGTGGGAAAACTTCATAGTGAGTTAAAACAGCAAGTATAGAAAGAAAGAATAAACCAGATATTTCTTTTTTATCCTATTTTGCTAATTAATGACTATAAATCATAGTTCTGACAAAAAGTAAATAGCTGGTGTCATTCCATACAATATCTTGGCCTAGTCAAAACTTTTCTTCTTTCTACCCTGGGTCTGCCCCAAATTTATTATGAATAATTCATCAATTCTATATCTTCTGAAGAAGTGTCAAATTGCCCTTTTGGCATGTCTGCAGTTTCCAAAGAATGTGTTCACACCTCATTATCACTTTGTGTTGGACTCTAGAGATTTACTTAATTGCCTTCGAACTAAGGTCTTTCTCAATTACTATCAATAATCTACTTTGTATAAAGTAAGGAATATGAAAGAGATGCACACTGCAAGTAAAGGAGAAGGAGGGCAGTTTCCTTAACACATACTTATGTTTCTTATCTTTCTGTTGTAGCTGTCATTAGAGATTGCATTTTAAACTTTTGAAAGGAATTCAAGATCATGAGTATAGATAAGTATAACTATGTTTTATATATATATATATATATATATATATATATATATATAAATATATATATATATACATATATATATATAAGCAACAGTTGCCAAAATTTTTATCCAAAATCAGAAAATATTGCCTGACAACATATATTTTTTTGATAAGAAAAAGAAAGTAGATGAATTAATGTGCTTTTTCCTGAAATAATAATGGTGTAGAAAAATCTCAGTGGTATAGTTCTTTGTGACTATAAAATCTAAAGGAAATGGAAGATTCCATGTTTCTTGGCTATTGCAATAAATGAGAGTTGAACCATACATATGTGCAACCAATAAATTTCCAAGGCACTGTAATATGTCCCACATATTAAAACTTATACAATTGTAATCAAGAAGGGAATTTTGATATCATCTTGTCTAAATCTCACATGTTACAGATAAAGTAAAAAATTCCAGATGACATAAGTGGGCCATGATCAAAAAGGTAAGTAAGTAGAAGTGCCAGAATTTAAACCCATTTCTTCTGACCAAAATTTCATTGCTGTTTATTCTATCCCACACTATTCTTTTTTTCCCCTAAATTGTTGAGACTAAGTCAGGGCAGGAAAAGGAAGTCAGCAATAAGAATTTAAGAGTATGTGTTAATCACTAGCAATATGGTATAAGATGTCTAATCAACTACCCCAGAAATTTCTGGTTGTCCTTGGGCTTTTAACTATTTTTATCAATGAATTAAGGCACAATGATATATTCATTAAATAATAATGTAAATTTAAACATTTACATGTTGTTACTTTTATCTTGTTCATGAAAAGTTTGAGGAAGAAGACAATCATTAATGCAAGGTCTATTGGCAGCAATATATATATATATATATATATATATATATATATATATGATATCCATATAACATGGGGTCAGTCATTAAACTGAACAAAACACCAATCAAAGCATAAAATTTTCTCTATATAATTTCTGATAAATTCTTCATTCAAGCTTTGCTCAAAGACTTGCAGGGAATGGAAATCCAAAAAATTCCTGTGGCTATTTTACTTTCAAATACTTTCATTTGATAGGTAGTAGTAGTAGTTGTTTTTGTGGGTTTTTTTCCCTTTATTTTTGTAACATCAGATTTGAGGGAGGACTAGTACCTTTGGTATAATTGCTTTTTTAAGGGCAGTTTATTTACTCAACTCTCACCTGTGGTTCTAAGAAGCTATAGCACCAACAGGAGCCACACCCTGGTAAAATATTCTCTGCTGATGGGCTAAATTAAGTTTAAGGATAACTGACAGTCTCAAACCTATCAGTGAGGAGTATATAAGGACTTCAATTTATTCCAATCACCAGGAAGACAGCTGAAATCAGGCACTATGGAGTACTTACAGCTTGGTCAGACATCAAAGACACCAAGGTTATCCACTATATCACAGGTCATCACCAGTCATCCTGACTTCTGTATTGCCACTGGACTTTAATGACTCTGGAAAAGTAAGTAAAGCTGATAACTTTGAGAAACTCTGTCTCACTTAAATCCAATTTGCACATGTCATTGGTCTTCTACAAAATGAAGAACAAGTAACAGAAGGACCAAATAACAAATAACAAATCTAAATTAATCAATATGAAAATTATTTCCATTTCTTCTAATTTTACTTCAGGGATGAAGCAGAACACATATCTAAACATTTTTCTACATGACAGTACTTTAAATACCAGGAGATACTTACCATAATTTTACCTAAGTATTTTCTGGTTAAATCTATCTATTTAGTCATCATCATATGATACTGAGGCTTTGTTGAATATATACAAGTATGTAAATATTCTTTCTGAAATTCATTGGCAAGAATTGAAAACAACACTTCAGCATTTCTAAACAGAGCAAATCATAAAAGAAATGTGATCTTTCTCATTCTACATATTATCCTGGGCTCTCTTTTTTTTTTCTTTCTTTGTACTATTTCATTTGTTTGCCTCATCAGTTCCCACATAGATGATTTCCAAATCAAAATATTCTGTTTTGAGTGTCAGTTCAGTATTACCAATTCAGGTTAAACAATTCAAATTGGGTGTTGCACAGACATTTCAGCATCAGCATGTACAAAAAATAACTCAATATCTTCCCTCCTGAATTCACTCATCTTCTGACTTCCCTTATTTTTATTGAATATCACCAACATTCTAGTTACCTAGGTTCAAAATTTCAGTACTACTCTTAATTTTTCAATCTTCTTCACTATAAATATGTAATTCACTGTTAAACTCAGTTTCTATTGCTCAAATATTCCTTATATTCTTCCCCTTCTCACAAGTCAAATTATATCATCTCTCATCTAGGATATTGCAATGCTTCTTTATTTCTCTTTCTTCCTATCCCCCTCTCTCTATCTCTGTCTGTTTCTCACACACACACATGCACACAAACACACGCACACACACACACAAAGTAAAGCATAATTTTATTTTATTTTTGTTGTTTCATTCACCAAATTCTCCCCCATATTTTTATCCTTTCTTCTCTAAGAATGTCATCCCATGTAACTAAGAAATCTTTTAAATTAATATTAGGAAGAGGAAAAAAACATCAAAATTGATCAATATTCTGGAAAAATATTAATCCCCCATATTCATAAACCTAATCTCTACCTTCACAAGGGAATGGAGTTTCTTCTCATATCTATTAACTGAGGTTATTCATATGCTTTGTGAATTTGCCACATACATCTTCAAAATTTTGTGGATGATTTTCTTTCTTTTTCCTTGATATGATCATTGTATGCATTGTTTTCTTGGCATTACTTATTTTAGTTCACATTAATTAGCTTATGTAATATTTTTCTTGTTACTCTGTTTTCATCACATTCACTTCTCATACCAGAGTAATATTCAATTACATTCATCTATCTCAATATATATAGCCATTTACATTATTGGCATCTATTCCTCCCAAACTTCTTTGCTATTACAAAAATGCAATTATATTTTTGTATATATATGATATTTCTTTTCATCAATGACCTCCTTAAAGTGTATGTTTAGTAATGGAATCTTTGGTTCAAAATATCTAACCATTTTAGTCCCTTTTTTGCATAATTTCAAATTGCTTTCCAAAATAGTTTTTCTAATTTATTGCTCTACCAATAATGTGTTACTATGTCTATCATTTTCCAACCTCTGCAATATGTAATATTTTCCTAACTTTTTTTCCTTGTCTCAATTCTTTTCCTACTCCATTAAATCCTCACATAATTACCAAAATTATTGACCTTAATTGTTGATCTAACAGAATCAATCCTCTACTCAATAACTTTTGATGGATCTCTAATGGCTCCAAAATAACAGAAAAACATCTGTTTGTCTATCAGATTCTTTAACAATCTGTCCCCAACTACTTTTTTATAGCTACATTATTCCTTATTACTTTTCTCACATTAGATAGAACATATAAATTGACCTTGTTGTTATACTTTACACCCAGAACTTCATCTCTCTTCCCTGTACCTTGGAGTATACTCTATCCCCATTTCCAATTCACAGCATCCCTAGTTGCCTTTGAAGCTTAGCTCAATTATCACCAACAAGAAGTATTGGTAATTGCTCTCTTACTAGCCTTCCTTGCTCCTTTTCCTCATATATATGGTTATTTATTTTATTTATGCATATAAAAACTTTTTCCTTTCTACTTCAGGCCAACTATCTGATTCTTACCATTGTTGGTAGGCTGGAGAAAGAGAAAGGAACTGTCTAAATTTCCTCTCAAAGCCTTGGAATAGATTTGAAGGTTTACGGTTCCCATTCACATTTAGTTATGTCTCCTATAAATATCCCAAGATATAAACATTATGGACACATAGAAGTAGATTTTCTGTGATGTGATTAATTGTTAACTAATGAATATAATACAAAGCATTTCTACATGCAAAGTATATATTAGTATTAGGCTGGATTAGTAGTCCCTTTCTTTGGAATCCTCACAAAGTTGCCTTTACTTATGGTTGTCTTTTAGTCTCTAAGAGTTTATTCCCTTGTATAATTCTAAATAAGGCTGCCTTGCATTAGGGTGGGTCAGTGAATGGAATGTCATCTTCCTGAGCTCAAATCCAGCTTCAGATAATAGTTATTTGATGTGGGATAAGTCACTTAACCCTGCTTGCCTCAAGTTCCTTATCTTGGGATTGTCTTAGATCATTGTATTGCTAAAAAGAATTGTCTATCATAGTTGATTATTGCACAATGTTGCTTTTACTGTATACAATGCTCTCTGATGCTGCTCATTTCAACAAGCATCAGTTTATGTGAATCTTTCCAGGCTTTTCTGAAATCTGCTTGCACATCATTTCTTATAGTGTAATAGTATTCCATTACATTTATATACCATAACCTGTCCAGCCATTCCTCAATTGATGGACATCCCCTCAATTTTCAATTTTTTGTCATCACAAAATATGCTGTAAATATATTTGTACATGTGACTCCTTTTCCCTTTTTTATGATCTTTTTTGGGAAACCTTATTGGTAGTATTGTTGGATGAAAAGATATGCAAAGTTTTATAGCCCTTTGAAAATAGTTCCAAATAGCTCTACAGAATGGTTTCATCAATTTGCAACTCCAGCAACAATGCAATAGTGTTCCAATTTTGCCATATTTTCTCCAACATTTATCATTTTCATTTTCTGTCACATCAGATAACCTGATAACTATGAGGTGGCACATCAGAATTTTTTTAAATTTGCAATTATCTAATCAATAGTGATTTAGAACTTTTTTTCATTACTGTAAATAACATTGATTTCTTTTCACTTCCTTTTTTAATAACTTTATCAATTAGGGGATGACATATCTGGATAAATTTCCCTCAGTTCTCTATATATTTTAGAAATGAGTCCTTTAATAAAAACATTGACTAAAAAAAAATAAAGCTTTCCTATCTTTCTGCTTTCCTTCTAATCTTCTTTGCATTGGTTTTGTTTGAACAGATTTGTTTTGTTTTAATGTAATCAAAATTATCCATTTTCTATTTCATAGTGTTTCAAATCATTCTGATGAAAAACTCTTCCCTTCTCCATAAATCTGACAAGTAAACTATGCTTTGTTTTCTTCATTTGCTTGTGGTGTAAACTATATACCCATTGTAACCTTATCATAATATATAGTAAAAGTTTTTGGTCTATGTCTCATTTCTACCTTACTATTTTCCAATTTTCCCAGTAGTTTTTGTTAAATAGTGAGTTCTTATCCTAGAAGTTGGAGTGTTTGGGTTTATTAAACAGTAGATTACTATATTCATTTACTTTTGTGTCTTGTGTGTTCAACTTTTCCACTAATCCACTACCAAATAGTTTTGATAATTGTTACTTTATAACATACATTTAGAATTGGTATGGGCTAGATTACATTCTTTTTTTTTCTTCATCAATACTTTTGATATTTTTGACTTTTTGTTCTTCCAAATGAATCTTGATTTTTTTTGCTAGCCCTATAAATATTTTGGTAATTTGATATGGTACTGAATAATTAATTAATTTTGGTAAAATTGTCATTTTATTACATTAGTCTATTATGAACAAGTGATATTTTCCCTATTGTTTAAATTTGACTTTATTTGTGTGAAGTGTTTTGTAATTGTGTTCATACAGTTTCTGGATTTTTCTTGGCAGGTAAATTACAAAATATTTCGTATTGTGCAGAATTGTTTTAAATAGAATTTATTTTTCTATCTCTTACTGCTGTTCTTTGTTGGTAATAGATAGCAATGCTGATGATTTGTGTAGATTTATTTTATATCCTGCAACTCTGCTAAAGTTGTAAATTTTTTAAAGTAGTTTTTTTTTTTAATTTGAATCTCTAGGATTCTCTGAATATACCATCATATCTTCAGAATGATTGCTTTGTTTCCTCAATGCATATTCCAATTTCTTCAATTTATTTTTTCTTTTCTTCTTGTTAAATGTAGCATTTATAGTAAAATATTGAATAATAGTGGTGATAATTAACATCCCTATTTCACCCCTGATCTTACTGGTAAGGCTTCTAACTTATTGCCATTACATAAAATGTTTAGTGATGATTTTAGATAGATTCTGCTTATTATTTTAGGGAAATGTCATTTATTCCTATGTTCCTTAGTGTTGTTTAAAGTAATGGGTATTGTATTTTGTCAAAAGATTTTTCTGCATTTATTGAAATAGTCATGTGATTTCTTTTAGTTTTGATATTGATATTGTCAACAATGGTGATAGTTTTTCTTTATTTTGAACCAGCCTTGCATTCCTGATATGAATCTGATCCTGTCATAATTAATCTCTTTGTCAATATTTTTATTTAGAAATTTTGAATAAATATTCATTAGAAAAATTGGTCCATAATTTTCTTTATGTTTTGACCTTTCCAAGTTTAGGTATCAGCATCATATTTGTGTCATAAAATCATTTTTGTAGGATTCCATTTACACTTATTTTCCAACTAGTTTATATTGTATTATACTTAATTGTTCTTCAAATGCTTGGTAAAATGGACTTGAAAATTCATTATATTCCTCAAGATTTTTTCTTAGGGTCTTCATTTATGATTCATTCCATTTCTTTCTTTGAAATGGTATAATTTTATTTGCACTATTTTTAATCTGAGTAATATATATATAGTTCATCTATTTCATTTAGATTGTTAGTTTTATTGGCACATAGTTGGACAAAGTAGCTCCTAAAATTACTTTAATTTCCTCTTTACTAGGGATGAATTTCCCTCTTTCATTTTTAATACTGGTAATCTTTTTTTAAATCAAATTACACAAAAGTTTATGAATTTTATTGTTTTTTTCTTACAAAAACCAACTTAATTTCATTTATTAGTTCAATATTTTTTTCTGCTTTTGATTTTCAGAATTTCCAATTGGGCAATTAATTGAGAATTTTCAATTTATTCCTTTTCTACTTCTTCTTGCATGGCCAATTTATTCATCTACCCTTTCTCTATTTTATTCATGTAAGCATTTAGAGATATAGAATTTCCTATAAGAACTGCTTTGGTTGCATCTCATAAGTTTTGAT
Organism: Myrmecobius fasciatus; assembly: GCA_023553655.1. Taxonomy (NCBI): domain Eukaryota; kingdom Metazoa; phylum Chordata; class Mammalia; order Dasyuromorphia; family Myrmecobiidae; genus Myrmecobius; species Myrmecobius fasciatus. The sequence goes on along the minus strand of JAJPUD010034681.1, from coordinate 1,339 downwards.
ACATTCTTTCATTGTTTTCATTCTCTTGAATGAAGTTATTGCTTGCTTCTATGACTTGTTGCTTGATTCATACATTTTTTAAGATTACATTATTTAGTTTCCAATTCATTTTTAGGCTATTTTTCCATGGCCATCTTGAAATGTAATTTTTATATCATCATCATCTGAAAAGAATGCATTTAATACTTCTGCTTTTCTGCATCAGATTGTGAGGTTTTTAATTCCTTAATATGTGATCAAATTTGGTGTAGGTGCCATGTATCACTGAGAAAAACATATATTTTTTCTAACCTCATTCAACTTTCTCCAGAGGACTACCCTACCTAACTTTTCTATGTACAATGTTTTCCTGCTTTAACTTGTTTTGCTCAGCATCAGTTCATGTAAAGCTTTCCAGGCCTTTCTAAAAATCAGCCTGTTTATTTTTCTTTATAGAACAACAATAGTCAATTACTTTGCTCAATAACTTATTCAACCATTACTCAATTGATATGCATCTATTCATTTTTAAATTCTTTGCCACCACCACCGGACAAGAAGGTAATGAAAAGGATGGAAAGATCGAAATCTCCTTTCCCCTTCTACCACTTCCCCTTCCCCCCCCCCAAACCCAGTTATTGTTCTACATTATTTTTAAATAAACTTGATGTTGGAATTCTTTAGGTGGAATGCTCTAACACAAAATGTCTTAATGAATATAGATAATTTTATTTGTGTGTCTGGTTATTTGAAGGAATTCTATACATTTCCTTTATTGAATTTCATGTCCTTCAATTTAAAAATACTTCACTGCTTTCAAAATAATTGATGTCATGTTCCAATCCAGTTTATATATTTGAGTGTTTATTAGATTCACTTAATGGCCTATGTAATAGTTACTTTTATTTGTCCTTTGCTTACAGGGTTATGCCTTGATTTGTCATGAATTGAATGTAAGAGAGGTAAAGATGTAAAAAGGTGTGAGGCTCTCTCTCTTCCAAAATCACTGAAGTCCAATAGCCAGATAAATATCAGGATGACTGGAGAAACTTTTTCCAGCCAGCTTCATGGTAGTTGAAATAAATTCTTTTCATCCATAAATCCTATCAGAAAGTCTTCATATGCTTGGGGTTGACATCCTCCTAATTCATTTTACAATTTGAAACTTGCTGATTTGCTTTCATCCAAATTTGTTCCATCTACCAAGACAGCTTTTTCTTATATAATTACAATTACATACATGCAATTAGGGTATATGGAAGTTCATCTTCATACTTAAATATGTATATATTGTCTTCCATAATGGAATGTAACCTTCTGTAAAGGAGCATTTTTTAAAAAAAATTATATATATATATAT
>JAJPUD010034680.1:0-10707 GCA_023553655.1 Myrmecobius fasciatus | reverse complement strand
AAAAAAAAAAAGAAATGATGCTAATCCCCTTTGGCAAAGGGAATTTTCTTACCCAGGAGCTCCCCATATTGGTAAAATCCTAGGTGCATTCTCTACCCGCCTATCTTTCCTAAATTACCTAACTTAACTTAGTTAACTAATTTTTTTTAAGCCTAAAGTATCTTTGTTACTTAGGGATCAACTCCCAAAGACAAAGTTATAGAATCCTGGGATTCCCCTTTATAATCAGGAAGCTAATCCTCCTCTCTAACTTTTTAAAATATCAAAGACAAACCTGATTATTTTAATGAGGGTCTAAGCAAGGCTATTCTAGAGGCAACTTGGACTAGCTAGCAAGAGTTAATTGTTAAATTTCCATTTCATTTACACATTAAAAAATCAGCAAACTATATATCAGAGCTCATTGTTTTGTTGATTTCTTGACTTTTAAAAAATAATGGAGAATAGTTTTGCAAAGGTCAATGTTGAGAAATTTCTCATATGTTCTGTAAATAAAAAGCTTTAATAAAAGAATAATGGAGAAAATAATACAGATCAAACTTAAAAGCGTCTACCCTGTATATTCCCCATTACTGCCCTTCCTGCCCCCACCTGGAGAGCCAGTTGTTAAACATACACCAGCATATCCCTACACCTGCAATGTTTGTGTCCTAACTCTTAGATTTAAACACTTCTGATAATGCAGCTCAGTATCTCAACAGTGATTTATTTTTTAACTGTTGATTTATACTCAGCTTTTGGTCCACTGTGACTCATGAGTTTTCTGTCAATAGTACCACTCAGCTCACTAGTGGGTATTTTATCCTATTCTATAGGAATCAAAATTTGTTGCAGTTATGTGTGTTGTGTGTGTGAGTGTGTGTGTGTGTGTGTGTGTGTGTAAAGTATGTGCTTTACTCCGTCCCCAAAGTACAGCCAAGGAGGGTTGTATCCCCTCTTCCCAGGGCTTTTGGAAAACTCTTTTAACCATCCCCCTTTGTCATTAACATACATGTATAGTTTGCATAGAAAGCTAGGTGGCAGAGGGGACAGAGTAGATCTAAGTTCAAATCAAACACTAGCTGCGTGATAATGGGCAAATCTCGTAAAACCTTTATCTTTTATCTTTTTCCTCATTTGTAAAATGGAGAAAAGTGTAGCACTGACAGGATCTAGTTGTGGGAAGAGCTGCCAGGCACTGTGCTAAGTACTTAACAAATATTATCTCATTTGATTCTCACAACAACCCTAAGGAGTAGATGCTGTTAGTATACAGCTGAGGAAACTGAGGCAGACAGATGAAATGACTTGCCTAGTGTCACATTGTTAGTGTCTATGGCCAGATTCAAACTCGGTCTTCCTGACTCCAGCCCAGTGCCCTATCCATTGTGCCACAAGCTGCCTCAGTGTTGGAATGATGGACTGAGATAATACGTGCAAAGTACTTTGCAAACCTTAAGTACCACTTAAATGTGAAGTATATTTATTATTTCTCTTTATCTTCACTGTTTCTTTTAGTCTATACCTGAGACCAAGTCTGAGGTAGAAGGAGTGATGGTTATTATTTTAGCTCTGTGATTTTCCCTTATTAGTCATTCAGCATTGTGACGAGAAACTACTTGATCAGGAAGACTTAGATTCAAATGCTGCCTCAGATATGTTCCAGCTATGTGACTCTGAACAATCCCTTAACCTCTGGGTCCAAGTTTCTTATCTGTAAAATGAGGAAACTGGATTCAATGACTTCCATGATCTTTCCCATATCTAAGTCTGTAGTCTTGTTACTCTGTACCTACGATGTGATTATTATGAATCTGCCCTTTTAGTCTTACTATTTGAATTACTTGGCATTTACAATCTGCTGCCTACTGAAGTTACTTGGGGGGGGGAGAGAGGAAAGAGAGGGGAGGGGAGAGAGAGGGGAGATGGGAGAAAAAAGGGAGGGGGCAGAGAGAGGAGAGAGAAGAGAGGGGAGAGGGAGGAAAGAGGGGAGAATGGTAAAGAGGGGGGAGAGAAGGGAGAAGGGGAGAAAAAGGAGAGAGAGCAGATGGAGGAAGAAAGGGGAGAAGGGGAGAGAGGGGGAAAGAGATCTTCCCAACTGCATTGAGAGATTCTTGAGGGTGCCACTTGTATGTCTCTGAAAGTATCTAGCACCTAGACTCAAATGTTTGTTTTATAAGACATGGATCCTATTCTCAAGGAGTTTATAATTTAGGATCAATTGAGGGAAATAGGGATTGAAGAAAAGGCTTGGGATAAGAGCACAAGTATATATAGGGATGTCATGTGGAAGATAATCTGTTTGGCCACAGAGGGAAAAACTGGAAGCAAGTTGGGGAATTTCAAAAGGGAGTGAGTTCCCCATTTCAAAGGAAATCTTCATTTAGAGAGACTGGATAGGATTTAAACTCAGATCCTTTGACCTCCAGAGTTAGTGGAAAGAGCACTAATTTTTAAATCCAAAGATTCTATTGGAAAGACCAGAATTAGTACTGTGAATTCTGTTCAAATAAGACAGCAATGTTAGTCCTTATTTGGGGGCCCAGATATTTTAAGCACTCTAGGACAGAAACTTTTCCCTTTTTTGTGTGTCAGAGACCTTTTGAAGCAATATGGGGAAGTAAAGGGACCCCTTTTTCAAAATCATGTTGAGTTTTGTTGTTTTGTTTTTTTTAATATTCTAAGGAAATGCTAAATTTCAAGGAAAGGTTAGTAAAAATAAAGATACAATTGTTTTTCCCACTGAGTTCAGAACCCCCTGAAATCAATCCCAGGACCCCTTATTGGGGTCTGTAGACCTCCTCATGGTTCAGAGCATGAATAATTCAATGAGGGTTGGAGATGTTGGGGAAGGGAGGTGTCCTTAGAAGCAGGCCCTGAACTATACCCATCGGGGCAGGTGTGCAAGTATGACTTTGTGGAGGTGAGGAGTGGACTGACAGCAGATTCCAAACTTCACGGCAAGTTCTGCGGTGCTGAAAAACCCGAGGTTATAACTTCCCAGTACAACAACATGCGCGTGGAGTTCAAGTCAGACAACACTGTCTCCAAGAAGGGCTTCAAGGCCCACTTCTTCTCAGGTAACACTGGTGTCCCCTGCCCCGGGATCCAATATGGCACTTCTCCCATCACACCTGATGGGCACAGCTCTTCTCCCCTTGTCTCCCCCAGACCCCTACCTTGGGTGGAGATGACGGTCTGTCTCTGAGCTCTCGTGGTCAAGGGCCTGGCGGGTTTGGCTTTCCTGCCTCATGTTCTCCTGAGGCTCTGGGCAACAGTTCTCCTCCTTGGCTGGTGGTCAGGTCCTTTGCCAAAACTCCATGCAGGCTGAGCTGATTCATTACAGGGATTCAAGAAATAAGAGAGAGGCAGTGTGGTAGAGTAGCTGGAGGATTGGTCTTGCAGTCAGGAAGTCTGGGTACAAGCCCAGTTCTGCCATATATGGGCTGTGGGACCCTTAACCTCTTACTGTCTCAGACAGCCCTTTAAGGCTGTAACTTATAGATAGGCTGGGGATTACCATTAGTGAACAGTTTCTCTACTAGGGAGTTTCCCACACTATTGAAATCACAGACTCTGACTGGGGGGAAGGGAGAAAACATTCCCTGTCCTCATTCTGCCCACAGTTGAAAGCCAGATTAAGACACATCATAATAGTATTAAATACTTATTAACATACAAGGCACTATCCTTGTTCCTTTCATATTCTTCTGTTTTCAAGCCAGTCTATAGGGTCTGTCCCCTTGCTGGGAGATATGGCTGTTAGGGGATTCAGCACAAGCCCTTCTGCCTTCCCTCACTCTAGCTTTTCAGTTTGATAAGTATTTGTTGAGTCACATCATGTGCTCCATCCTGGGCTTGCTGCCTTTTAGAGCTGGTATAGGAAGAGTGTAAGACAGGATCCTGGTCTCCAAGAGCTGGCAGACTCATGAGTAGATAAGACAGACGCATATGAAAATACCATGTGATAATCCAGGGCTAAATTGTATGGAATATTCTAAAAGAGCTCAAGGGTAGAGAGGATCATGTGGCTTGGAACCACTGGACATGGAGGGAGTTGGACTGGACTTGGGCCCACAAGCCATTTTCTTCCCTTTATATCATCCTGTCCCACTTCCCACTCACTGCCTAAATAACAGGACTCAGAAGTCTGAGCCAGTGACTACCCTGTGCAGTGCCCTAGGGAATAGGGGAGAAGTGTGCTTCTCATGCCCCCTCCTCCTCCCATACCAGCCATATTCCCCTTATTCATCCTCCCCCTCCCCAGTCCTTCAACCTAAGCCCCAGTGAGCTGCCTTCTCCAGCACCAACAGTTGACTTCTCCATTCCTGGAGTTCCCCCTCCCTTGCCTGCCCACCTGGCCATAAGCACCTGCTTCTTCTATTGTGTCCTGCTTGGTATTGCCAGCTCCACTGCTCTGCTTGAAATATTCTCCATTTCTCATCCCCCACCCTTTTCCTCTTGCTTGCCGAGATGCCCGTTAATGCGACATGGACCAACTGTTTCCCTCTCATCCAAACCACATGTCCCTGTGCTGGTGCCTGATGCCTGATGGAAGTGGCCAGAAGTGACATTGTACCCACTCAAGGGATGACGTGGCCCTAGGGAAAAACCATTACCTGCTTACTCTTGTCTCTCTCTGCATTTCTATTACTGTGGTCTTATGAAATGGGGGAAAGGGTATTCTTAAAACCCCAATCTATTAGGCCTGGATGCCAGGGTTGGCCAGCCTACGGATGGCTTCCTTCAGCTCAGTGATGGCCCACCTTACCTGTGGGTACAAGAGACCTGCTGAAGACCCTTGGCTGGAGGGCTTTTCCTTTGGTGCTGAGGGCATGGGGTGTCTGGCTTTGAGCCCCAAGCCTGGGGCTCTCTGAGCCATTCGGACACTCACGAGGAGACTCTAGGCTGAGAAGCAGAAGACCCTGGAAGAATTTCAGTTCAGTCTCAGCCAAGCAAGATGCCAAGGGGCTTGCAGGCACTGCAGGGTGAGTGGTGTCTCCTCCTTCAGGCACATGTCCATCTTCCCTTTGCCCTTGACACTCCTACCATTTTCCTTCCCCTGGTTCAGAGGTGAGACTCCCTCTCATCACCAGAATCCCAACAAATGATAAATCTCATAGGCTCATGGGACCTACCTTTCCTGACTGCCCTCCAGTCTCCCTTAAAAGTACATCTTCCTTCCTCCTCCTTGAGTCTAGAAGCCTTCATCTAGGAAATTAGCCCAGAGGTTTCTATAGATTTCTTATGACAAAGCCTCAGGGATTCTCCCTTCTTGATATTACATTTGTCTTTTGAAGTTTCTTCTGTAAGACATCAGGCACTCTGCCCAGGAGTTCTCCCATTATTACTTAGCCTGAACAAGAGTCCCCAGGAGATGGAAGCTGAGCCCATAGTCAGAGCTGAATGGTCATATTATAAAAGCTACCCCTTTGAAGTAGTGGTGGTGGAGGGTTCTCTGCCTTAACTCTCATGGGCATCCCTTTTGCATCTCTTGTCCCTAAACACTGGTGCTTCCTGATAACTTCCCCTCCTGTCTGCTCCAGCTATAAGGCACCCCTCTAATTTTGATTGGTACCCCAGGGTCTCCAAATTCGTGGCCTGAGAGCCTGTTGATTGTTTTCTGCCAAAGGAATTGCAAATGAATCCTAACTTGCCAACCTAGTTACTAAGGCATTTTGACACCCTTGTTTTATGTCTTTGGGGGAGGGGGTAGGGATGGAGAGAGGAGAGACAGAGACAGACAGACATACAGAGACAGAGGAAAGGAGGCAGAAAAAAGCAGGAAGAGAAAGAGGGAGGGAGAGAGGAGAGATAAGAGTGGGGAAGAGAGAGGGAGGGAGAGAAAGACAGGAAAGGAGATAGGAAGAAACAAAGACAGGGAAAGAGGGAGGGAGGAAGGGGATGGAGAGATAGAGGTAGAGAGAGAGGGGGAAGAGACAGAGGAGAGAGAAAGAGGGAGGGAAGGAAAGAGAAAAGAGACACAGAGATAGAGGGAGGAGAAGAGGAAGGAGAGACAAAGGGGGAAGAGAGAGAAAAGGAAGGAGGGAGGGAAAAAGAGAAAAGAGGAGAGAGGTGGAAGAGGTGGGGGGAGAGGGAGAACAAGGGAGAGAGAAGGGGAGGGAGAGTGAGCTCGCATATGTGTGCCTGCTTCATTCTGGCTCTGTTTCTATCTATGTTCCTATCTGCATGTGAATCTGTGTCTATTTGTGCATCTCCATGAATATGTGTCACTCATGGTGCGTCAGTGAAGCAGCGGGTGTGTCTGAGTACCCGCACACCCTGGGGAGCATGTATCTGTCTGACCAGGATGCTCTGTAGACCCAGCAAGTAAAAGAACTAGGTTCTCTCCGAGGGACAGTCTCTCCTCCCTCCCTCCCTTCCCTCCTTCCCCAAATCCCTGTCAGTCTCCTGTGTCTCTTGCCCTCGAGTCCCTGGGTGCGAGGGCTCCTCAGGGCCCTGCCTCCCCTGTCAGGAGCTCCCCTTCTATGCCATGGTTGCTGCCCCCCTTGCTTCCCTCCTGTGACCTGGCTGCTCCTGGATATGGCCTCCCTGCATGCCCCTGACCCCCGACCTCCCCTGAGCCCTGTTTAATGTGCTTCTGAGATCCTGGACCTGGTTTTTCACCTGCTCCTCTTTCCAACCCCCCTCTCCCCTTCCCCTTGGCCCCTCTTCTCCTCCTCTCTCTCATTTCAGAAAAAAGGCCATCCCTGCAGCCACCCCGGGGACGCCCCCAGCCCTTCAAAAACCGAATGCAGAAAAGAAACCGGACCCCTCAGTGAGGCCAGGGTGGCCTCTGCAGCCTGTTTGTTACTCAGGAACTCCACCTCGGACGAAAGGGGGGGGCACGAGTCCCGCCGACCCCCCAGCTCCTTTGTTCCCTCCATTCCGGCCTGCGTCTCCTTGTCCCCCTGCCCGGCCGGACAGAACTGGTGCTCTCCTGCTCCCCCCTCCCCCCTGGGTGCTTCCCTACCCCACCCCCTCCCATTTTGATGGTGTCTGTGACATTTCCTGTTGTGAAGTAAAAGAGGGACCCCCGCGTCCTGCTCCTTTCTCTTGCAGTCTGCTTGTCCATGTGTCTGTTTTTCCACTTGTCCGTCTGTCCAGTAAGCAGGTAATGGTAGGGGGTCCCCGCGGCAGCCGTTTGCATTTCCCTCCTGCCCCGTTCCGCCTTCTGCCTCCTACCTTCTCTCCCCACGGACCACTCCCGGGCTGCACAGCTGGGCCTCCCACATCTGGTGGCTGCTTAATGCTCTGACCTCTGGATCCCGCCCCCCTCCGCCTGCCCCGAGCCCTGGGGAGAGGAGAGCCTCTCTCTGCTCCCAGCCCCGGAGCCTGGCCCCGGGCCTCCCCTGCCCCGGCCCGCCCTGCCTGCCCCCAGCCCACAGAGAGGGCTTTGTGTTGTGTTTGCTCTCCCTCCCACACAGACAAGGACGAGTGTTCCAAGGACAATGGCGGCTGCCAGCAGGACTGCGTCAACACCTTCGGCAGCTACGAGTGCCAGTGCCGAAGCGGCTTCGTCCTCCATGACAACAAGCACGACTGCAAGGAAGGTGAGGCCCCCGGTACCTGCAGGGCGAGCAAGAAGCCGTTTGTGCACAGAGCCCCGAGTTCAAATCCAGCTTCAGACACGAGCTGGATGACCCTGCTGCCTCAGTTTTCCTATCTGTAAAATGGGAAATATAACAAGACCTATCTCTCAGGATTGTGGTAGGGATCAAACACTTTTAGCGCAGTGCTTTGTACACAGTAGGCACTTAATGCTTGTTCTTGTCCTCCTTCCCCAATAGGAAAGCTTCATTCCTTTGGACTTAACTGATTCTATTTTATAGCTGGAACCTTTAGCATTCCAACACGGTCAGAGTCAAAGTTTATCTCTTATCATGTGGAAAGATTAGATTTGCTTGACCCAGTTAATAGCATCTACAAACTACTGATGAAGACCAGCCCACTTTCCAGTACCTTGTGCACTTTGAAAATACCCATTTACCCACTATCATCTGATAAACTGCAAATCAATGAATCATCAAGGATTTAGTGAAATATGGTCCTTGAGAAATCCTAAAATCTACTTGCAATTCTGTGTAAACTAATATATGTAAACCATGTAAAACCACCATACACTGACAGTATCTAAGAACAATAAGCCTAATTCCTCATCCTGCCATTGTGGTGATCCTGGGCCATTGAAGAAGATAATATAATAACCAGCATTTATATAGCATTTTACGTTTTTCAAAGCTTTTTTTATATATTGCTTCATTTAATTCTCACAACAACTTTATGAGGTTAGATGCTATTATTAATCCCCATTTCACATGTGAAAAATTGAGTTCAAGAGAGTAAGTGATTTGTCCAAAATCATAGACAAGAAGGAAGGGTTTTGAATTCCTCATCCACCTGTCCTTTTTTCTCTTCCTGGTCTACAGGACTTTTTGTTTCTTGGAGAGAGACCTGTCCAACTGGGTATGGCATTTATGATCCTTCTGTAGGTTTGAATTTTTGGATACACATCCTTCAGAATTTACTTAGGTCCTCTTAATTTAGGTCTTCATAGTTCAGGTCACCACCATCACAAAGTTCCTGGCTAATGGCAAATAGGACCAATCAGCTCAACTTTCCCCCGGATGACAGGGAATATAGCTCACAAAACCCTGTTTTCACACAGAGATCAAGTGGTTCTTTCCCAGGAGTTACACAAGGGGAATGGAGTTTTTGTACTTGCTGATCTTTTCCCTCACTTCCTCACAGCTGGTTGTGACCACAAGGTTACATCCACCAGTGGCACCATCACCAGCCCCAACTGGCCTGATAAGTACCCAAGCAAAAAGGAGTGTACCTGGTCTATTTCTAGTACAGCAGGGCACCGTGTCAAACTGGTAAGATGCCACACATGTACATGTGTTCTCCCTCCCTTGACCTCCTTTGGCCAAGATCCCCCATTGTTCCACCTTCTGGAATAAATCACAGGGTGGCGGGTGGCTGGCACCTGTGAGCATAACCATGGAGAGGGGCAGTGCTATAGTTGAACCTGATCCTGAAATAAGGGCATGAGCACCTGAAGCCCTGAGAATGTTAACTCCTCTCCCCCAATCCTGACTTTCACTGTCTGCCATTCTTCCCTTTCTAGTGAGCCCCCTCACCACTAGTCCAGTCTGTGGGGAGCCTCGAGAATATTAACTGTCTCCCCTCTCCCAGTCCTGACTTTCACTGTTTCTGCCATTCTTGCTTCCCTCTCTAGTGATCCCTTCCCCATTAGTCCAGTCTGAGGGCATATTATGCAGTGTGCCCTTTTTTGGTGGCTGAAAGGGACTTATGTCCTCTTCCTCTCTTTCCCCTCTCCAGACCTTCTCAGAGTTGGACATTGAGTCCCAGCCAGAATGTATCTACGACCACCTGGAGGTTTATGATGGGCGTGATGCTAAAGCCCCTGTATTGGGCCGCTTCTGTGGGAGCAAGAAGCCTGAGCCTGTCCTGGCCACTGGAAATCGCATGTTTCTGCGCTTCTTTTCTGACAGCTCTGTCCAGAGAAAGGGTTTCCAGGCTTCCCATTCCACAGGTGGGGCCTGGGACTTGGTTGGGAGAGGATGGGTCCTGGGCTCAGCAAATTCATCCATCCCTCCATTTTATTCATTCTTTCATTTAACCACTCTTTGTACTATGAGATGCAAAAAATATAAGACCCAGGCTCTGACTTCTAAGTGGCTCACAAGCTAATCAGGAAGCTATGATGTATATCTGCACATAAGAAAGCTAAGGGATCAGGCACCAAATTAGTGCTAGAATAAATGTTTCTCTAGGTTTCTACAAGGGTTAACTGGGTTGGAATAATGCTGGAAGGAAGTCAGGCTATTAGTCAAATCTTGAGGGATCATGAAACTTTGGGGAAAAGTACAGTAGGCTGTGCATTAAAAAGTCAGGAATGCAAATCATAGATCAATAATTTCATTCAGGAGAATGACAATAATGAGACAGCATAACAAAATTTGTGGGATATGGCCAAAGCGGTTATAAGGGGTAATTTTATATCTCTAGATGCTTACTTGCATAAAATAAAGAGAAGATCAATGAATTGGGCTTACAATTAAAAAAGCTAGAAAAAGAGCAAATTAAAAAGTGAGGGATTCCTTTGCTAACTTTGCTGGGGGCCAATTGAGTCTAGGTGGAGAGATTATGCCTTTGGTATAAATATAAGCACAATGAGAATTCAGAGGGGACGTCATTGATGTCTATGGGCTAGGATTTCAGGAAAGGCTTCATGGAGGATAACATACCTGCCACAGGTGAAGGGTACTGGCCTTGAGGCTCCTCAGAACAGGAAGGGCATTGCTGCCAGTCGGTCAGTCATGTGCATGATGATGCTTGTTGGGAGATCTTTTGTCCTTACTGGTTATTTAAAGTTAACCTTTGGCAGAGACCTAAAATGGCTGCCTGGCAAATCTGTTGATGGATTCACACACACAGAGCTTTTCCCTTCTTCCCTTTGCAGTTTTGGCTCTTCTCCTTTATCTCCTTTCCTGTGGCTTTGTCATGTTCCTGCTTTCACCCTTTCACTCCCTCCATATCAGCAGCATCTGGGCTCCTGAGTTTGCACAAGGGGAAATCTGCAATAAACAAAGTGTGAGAGACAGAGAGACAGAGACAAACAGAAACACAGAGAGATAGGCAGACAGACAGAGAAACACAGAGAGAAGCAGAGAAACACAGACAGACAGAGAAACAGAGAGA
>JAJPUD010034679.1:0-10710 GCA_023553655.1 Myrmecobius fasciatus | reverse complement strand
TTTCATTTTTTTTTGTTTTTGTTTGACTGATTCTTGAAGTCTTGATGAGTCATTCATTTCCAATTGTTTGATTCTAATTTTTAATGTCTTATTTTCTTCAGTTACTGTTTTTAGTTCCTTTTGCAATTGACCAATTACATTTTTTGTTCATTGCATTCTTTTTCCATTTTTTCTATGTTATTTTGCAGTGATCTCATTTTGTTTCCTATGTTTCTTGCAAATCTCTTTTAAGATCCTTAATGCCATCTTCAAAGAAAGCTTTGTGACATGGAGTCCAGTTTATGTCTCTCTTTGGGGCTTTTTCTGGAGTTGCTTTACTTTTAGGTGCCCCAGACTTTGAGATCTTTTCTTCCCTCTCTCCATAAAATCTGTCTATGGTGAGAGCTCTTTTTGGTTTTTTATTCATTTTTTTAAAGGTGTGAGGTCTGTTCAAGGTAAAGGAGGGACATCTACTTTACTTTGCCCTGGGGCAGTTCTGCTGATTGAGTTATTTCAGGTGTTGGGCAGTTTTGCTGATTGAGTTATTTCAGGTGCTGGGCAGTTCTACTGATTGAATTATTTCAGGTGCTCATCAGTTGTGCTGATTGATTGATCATCCTAAGGTGCTGTGTAATGGCAGCTAGGTCAGATGCTCATTAGGGGTTCAGTGGTTCACAATCTACCCCCCACAAAAGGCAGATCCTCCAAACCACCTGATTAGAATCGGGACAGATTGGCCCAAGAGGCCCACAGAAGACTCCCAGGTGTGTGAAAAGCACAAAGCTCCCACTCCTCCTCAGACTTCTGTTCCAACTTCTGTTCCAGCTCCCTGCTGCAGCACCCTGCTTCAGGTCCCTGCACTGGTCTTCTTGTGCTGCAGTATGGGTACAGCAGACCACCCCCCTGCCCAATTAAAACAGACCTGTTTTGAAGTTCTTCCAGAGTATCTTCTTCTAGAAATGTGTTGTCCTGCAGATATTGTGGATTTTTTTACTTCAAAATCAGTCTAGAGGCTTCATATGTTGTTGTTTTGAGGGAAGGTTAGAGTAGGTTACAGACACTCCTGTCTGATCTCTACCATCTTGGCTCCACACCCAGAAGTCCTTAAGCATTCTATAAAGGCCTCATTTCTAAAATATATAGAGAATTTACTCAAATTTATAAGAACTCAAGCCTTTGTCCAATTGATAAAATATTCACAGTACATGAGCAGACAGTTTTCAGATGAAGAATTTAAAACTATTTCTAGTCATATGAAAGGGTGCTCCAAATCACTACTGATGAGAGAAATGTTAATTAAGACAACTCTGAGATACCCCTACACACCTGTTCAGATTGCCTAAGATGACAGGAAAAGATAATTTGAATGTTGGATCGTAAGTGGGAAAACTGGGGTACTGATACATTGTTGGTGGAACTGTGAACGGATCCAATCATTCTGTAGAACAAATTGGAACTAAGCTCAAAAAGTTATCAAACTGGGCATACCCTTTGACCCAGCAGTGTTTCTATTTGGCCTATATTCCAAAGAGATCTTAAAGGAGGGAAAGGGACCCACATGTGCAAAAATATTTGTGGCAGCCCTTTTTGTAGTGGAAAAAAAACTGGAAACCGCATGGATGCCCATCTTTTGGAGAATGGCTGAATAAATTATGATATATGAATTTTATGGAATTTTATTGTTCTGTAAGAAACACACAGCAGGATGATTTCAGAGAGGCTTGGAGAGACCTACATGAACTGATGCTAAATGAAATAAGCAGAACCAGGAGATCATTATACATATTAACAATAAAATTATATGACGATAAATTCTGATGGACATGGCTCTTTTCAACAATGAGATGATTCAAACTAGTTCCATGTGTTCAGTGATGAAAAGAGAGTTATCTACAGTGAGAGAGTGGACGGTGGATCACAACATAGCACTTGCACAATTTTTGTTGATATTTGCTTGCATTTTGTTTTCTTTCTGAGTTTTTTTTTTTCTTTTTACATCCATTTTTTTCTTGTGCAGGAAGACAACTGTATACATATGTATACATATATTGGATTTATTATATATTTTAACATGGTTAACATGTTTTGTACTACCTGTCTTCTAGGAGTGGGATGGGGAGAAGGAGGGAAACAATTGAAACAGAAAATTTTTCAAGAGTCAATATGAAAAATTAACTATGCATATTATTTTGCAAATTAAAAAGCTTTAATTAAAAAAGTTACAGATATAATTTCCTCATATCAAAATGTAAACAATTTAACCTTTAAATTATTAGTATTTACCTTGTTTATGTTCCTATGTTTCTCTTGAATCCTGTGTTTGTAGATTAAATTTTCTGTTTAATTCTGTTTTTTTTTTCAGCAGAAATGATTAAATCTCTTACTTCATTGAAGATTCATCTCCTTCCCTGAAAGATAATGTTCATTCTCCCTGGGTGGATAATTCTTGGTAATAGTCCCACGATTTTTGTCTTCCACAATATGATATTACATGCTTTTTGATCATTTATTGGATCAGCTGTCAGATCCTTGGTAATCCTTACTGTTGCTCCTTGATATGTGAATTGTTTTTTTCTGGCAGCTTGCAATATTTTTTCCTTGTATTTTAGGAATTCTGGAATTGTATTCTGGTTTGCAACTACTTGGGGTTTTCTTTGTGGAATCTCTTCCCTAAGGTGATGGGTGAATTCTTTCAATCACTGTTCCCCTAGTTGTTTCTAGAATTGGGGCAGTTTTCCTTGATGATCTCTTAAAGAATTTTATCCAGGGTCTATTTTTGGTCATGTCCTTCAGGTAAACCAATAATTTTTAAATTGTCCTTCTGGATCTAATTTCCAGGTCAGCTGTTTTTTTCCAATAAGGTACTTTAAATTTTCTTCCATTTTTCATTCCTTTTAGTTTATTTTCTCTATGCTTGATGTCTCATAAAGTTATTAGCTTGCATTTTCCCTGTCCTAGTTTTTAATTCATGATTTTCTTCAATTACCTTTTGTATCTCTTTTTCCATTTGGTTAATTTTACGTTTGAAGGTGTTGTTTTCTCTGGGGATTTTTCTTTTTGCATTTGGCCAATTGCATTTTTTTTAAGAAATCACTTTTCTTTTTCAAGCTATTTATTCTTTCTTGTATACCTCTCATTCCTTTTATTATTTTTTTTTGTTCTACCTGTCTTATTTGCCTTTTAAATTATTTTATGAGAACTTCCATGAAACGTCTTTGGGCTTGAGACCAATTCCTATTTCTCTTTTAGATTTTCTCTGTGGATATCTTGTCCTTATCTGAATTGGTGTTTATGTCTTCCCTGTCACCATAGTAGCTTTCTATAGTCAAGGTTCTTTGCTATTTCTTGCTCATTTTCTTTTCTTTTATTTTTGTATTTCCACTTTTTTACTTTTATGGTTGAGCTCTGCTTCAGGTAAAAGAAGCAGTGTCCCAAGATTCCTGTGCAGCTCAGAGCCTTGGTTTTGAGCACTGAGGCCCTTTGTGTTTTCAAGTAGTAGCTTTGCTTCTCTTTACAGGAAATAGCCTGGTTTTCCAAAATGTGCCTTAAAACCCTCTCATTAGGTTTCCCAGGCTGTTTAAGCTGAACACCCTTTTCTCCCCAGTGAGACTGATATTTCTAAAAGTTTTTTTTCCCATATCTACTGTCTTGACCAAGCACTGGGGAGTAGTTTCATTACATTAGACTCTGTTCAGAGGCTTGCTTTCATGAAAGTTTTTAGGGAAACTGGGAGAGCTCCAGCAGCTTTTTTTTTTCTTCACTCCACCATCTTGGCTCCATATTTCATAATTTCATTATATCATTTTTGAGGTCCTGAAAGTAGAACTATCTTTTTAATTTTTCAATATACACCAATTCTAAGTTTGAAGCTCTAGAAATACAGGGACCTTAATAAATGCTTATTGAATTTGGTTTAGATAACTTTTTAGAAGTATGTATATCACATATTATATGGGAAGAAAGCAATGCAAAAGATAAAAAAAGATCCCAGAATTATATGAATTATACTACTACAATAGCATCTTACTTAAAATTCGATTTTCCTACCAATTATCATGAATTCAAAAGATCTAGCTCAAGGTTACCACAACTATAGGACACAATACTAAAATTTAACAATTAAATAAAATAAAAGATTATGAGATGCCCCATGTTATTATAGATCCCTTAGACTCTTCCAATTTCAAAGTCTAAGAGCTGTCTGATATACAGATGAAATTAATTGATACTTACTGGGAAATCTAATTTTATCTTCCTGGGAAAGAAGGAGATTCCTAACACATAAACAACCCCAGTCAATCTATCTAAGTTATATGGTCAACTCCAGTGTCATAAGTATTACTTTCTGTAATTCTCTTTTCAGGATCCATAGCTCTCCTTTGCTTTTCATTTTAAAAATCTACAATACTCTACAACAGAGTGTTGCTTGCTGTCAAAGTAAAATCAACATACATTGCTAATTTATTCTATTCACAACAACCTGTGTGATATATAAAGTCAGGAAGAGTTTGCACAAGACTCTGTGTTATCCTGTCTCAAACTACTCAATTGACACTATGCTAGCATTTTTATGTATTGCAGATTTCATTTCAAAGCATAATTATATTTATACCAATTTTATCTTGTTTATTCATTTCATAAAATATAAAAACATATTCAAAGTTTGTTTTCTCACAACTTTTGAAGAATGAAGCCTTTCTCACAAAATTATCTGTTAAAAAAAAAGTTATTCTCTTTTTCAAAAAGATAAAACTTCCTCAGCTGATCGAAGTGCTATGTGAGTTGTAAAGTGAAACAAAAAGTTTAGATGAAATATGTTCCCTCCCTTCATGGAGTTTATAATCTGACAGGAAGGTGTCATACACAAACAAATAATTACAACATAATACAAAATAACAATTCCAGAGTTGTACAACACAGAGGGTTTTGAGAAATATAGAAGGAAACATTGTTGTAATATAAAGGAAAAGTTAGAGAAAGATTCAGGTAAGAGGAAATATTTGTATTGGGTCATAAAAAACTCCCAGTGAAAATTGGAATAAATGACTTTCAAGCCATAAGGAGCCACATGAACAAAGTCATGAAGGTAGAAAAGTGTATATGCTGTTCTGGGGATAAGAATCAATCTAGACAAGCTTTTTGGAACATAGAATGTTGGGATAGGAGTAAGAGAAGGAAAATTTGAAAAGTTAGGTTGGTCTCAGACTGGCTAATATGACAGGAAAAGATAATGACGATTGTTGGAGGGGTTGTGGGAAAACTGGAACACTGATATGTTGTTGGTGGAGCTGTGAATGGAGCCAGCCATTCTGGAGAGCAATTTGGAACTGCATTCAAAAAGTTATCAAACTGTACATACCCTTGGACCCAGCTGTCTTTCTACTGGGCTTGTATCTTAAAGGAGGGAAAAGGACCCATATGTGCAAAAGTGTTTGTGGCAGCCCTTTTTGTAGTGGCAAGAAACTGAATGGATGCCCATCCATTGGAGAATGGCTGAATAAACTGTGGTGTATGAATGTCATTGAATATTATTGTTCTATAAGAAATGACCAGCAGGATGATTTCAGAGAAGCCTGGAGAAACTTTCATGACCATGCTAAGCAAAATGAACAGAACCAGGACTCTTTATACATGACAACAACAAGACTATATGATGATTAGTTCTGATGGACATGGCTCTTTCCAACAATGATTTGATTCAGATCAGTTCCTATGATCTTGTGATTAAGAGAGCTATCTACACCCAGAGAGAGGACTGTGGAAACTGAGTGTATTTTCACTTTTTTCTGTTATTTGCTTGCATTTTATGTTTTTTTTTTCTCATTTTTTTTCCATTTGATCTGATTTATCTTATGCAGCAAGATAATTGTATAAATATGTAAGCATATATTGGATTTAACATATTTTAACATATTTAATGTGTATTGGATTACTTGTCATCTAAGGGAGGCAGTGGGGCAAAGGAGGAGAAAATTTGGATTACGAGGTTTCAAAAGGGTCAGTGTTGAAAAATTGTCCATGCATATGCTTTGTAAATAAAAAAAAAAACTTCAATAAAAAAGAAAGTAAGAAAAGTTAGGTGGGATCAGGCATGGGGGAGTGTTTTAATGCTATAAAAAGGAATTTACATTACTTGATAGGCAATAGGGAACTGGTGAATATTTCTAAGCATAGAAGAGATATAAGCCAAACTAAACACAGAAAAAAATAATCTGAGAATAATATGATGAATGGATTGAAGTCAAGAAAGATGAAAAAAACTGTTAGGAGAATATGATATGCATACTAGGTCAAAATAAATGCCATTTATAGTAGCTGAAATGGGAATAGAAAAAAAATAGATGGGAAACATAATCTAAAAATACACAAAATATTGGAAGTAATTTAGTCAACACAAAAGCATAGAAATAAGTGCAAGATGGAATGTCTTTTATGAGGAAGAGTAAGAAGACCATCCTAATGGGACTAGTCAGTGAATAAATATTTATTAATCATATGTTATTTGCCAGACATTATACTCAATTCTGGAGATAAAAAGAAAGGAACAAGACATTTCTTACCCTCAAGTAGGGGGAAGACAGCATACAAAAAAAAGGTAGAAAGCAGGGTGCAGCTATGATTGAAATGAAGAGATGATTGAAACCCCTTCTTAAAATAAAGTTCTGGGAGAAATAATCTTTGAATTATAATTAATTAAAGAGGAAGAGGCCTCAGGGGCCTCATGAGTTATGAGTCCTGGAGCTATGAATCTTGAAGAATAAAGAAATTTCTGGAGCATAATGAAGAAATTTCTGGAGCATAATTCAGAGTGGAATCGTGGGAAATAATGAAATCAAGTGAAGTTATATGCACATGGAATGTAGCAGAATGCAATAATACTGGAAAGATAAATTAAATCTAGATTGTGTAAAAGTTTATGTAATTATAAACTAGTTAATAGTTGATCCTTGAGATATTACAGGAAATGTTGAAAAAGGAGAATTATATAATAAGAATTTCAATTTAGGAAAATCTTGGTAGCTGTGGATCATGACTTAGAATGGCAAGAGTCTTGCAGCATGAAAGGTTATTAAATGACTTAAAGGAATCCATTTTATAAGTGACCAGGGTAAAATAAAATAGGATGGATGGAAAAATAAGTTGTATACATTTTAAAAAATACATCATAGGGCTAATGATTGAATGCAGGGAGCAAAGCACAATAAGAAATAAAGGATTCCACCAAGATTGTGAACCTGGGTGACTGAGAGTGTAATGGTACTATACAGGTTACAGGAACAGGGAAGTGTGGAAGAGAAACGTTTTGTTGTTGCTGTTTGCTTTTGTTTTTGTTGTTGTTTTCATCATCTTTGTTGTTGTTGTTGTTGTTGGTGGTGGTGGTGGTGGTGGTGGTGATTGCTTTTTCCTCTATTTTCTTAAAGCATTCTGACTAGATTTTTTTTCCAATGAAAACTTTGAGTAATTATAGGACTAACTTTATTGTCAGATACCAACTCCACTGAGAGCAGAGATGACTATCATATTGATATGACTAATGACTATCATATTGTCCCTGGGCTAAAAATGAAGCCAATTTGATGTACCTTATTAAATCTCCAAGAATGGTGGAGTGGTATAGGGTAAGGATGATATTGCCTAAGGAGATTTTTTCTCAAGATGGAGATAATTGGATTATAGAAAAGATTCTAGTAAGGAAGAGGTAAATACTACATTTTCTATAGCAATATCCATTGTTGTTACAATAGCACACATATTTCTTTAAAACATTCTTTATGTCTTTGGGGTTTTTTTCTTGGTTAAAAAAAATTTAATGCTGCTGCCTGTTTTTTACTTAGAATGTATCACTCAAAATGTACCATATCATACTGGAATTCAGTTCTTCATAAATGATGTTGTTCCATATCTCACTGCTATATAACAACATAATCAAAATATCAGTATTAAGGAAGATGATACTTTGACAATTGAGGTCAAATAAAGAGTTTTTAAGTTTCCAGAAAAGAACCCAGGTTTCTACTTGACTCTGTGACCAGTTTGTCATCCATCAATACTGTCTTTCCCAGAAATTTTCGTTGTTGTTCAATCTTTTAATTGTTAAATGATCCCATGGATCATACTGTTCGTAGGGTTTTCTTGGCAAAGATAATGGAGTTGTTTGCAAATCACTTCTCTGGTTCAGTAAAATCAATAGAAGTGACTTGACCAAGATCATATAACTACTAAGTGGCTGAGGCCAGATTTGAATTCAGGTATTTCTGTTATCAAGACCATCACTATATCAACTGAGTTATTTAGGTATCCAAGATATACATATACTATAATGTGGACATATAAATTCATGTTCCTAATCTGAGCAGAAATTATCCTTCAGCAATTTTATCTTTCCTATGAAAAAATACATTGCATAATTATAGGCATACTAAGAAGCTCTACACCCTCATGACCCTAATTTAATCAGTATAATAAAATCTGCAAACAGAAGAATCTGGAGGATTTTTCTTTTCATTCGGAATTTGCCCATCTTCCAGATCTTCACCATCATGAGTGAATGTTTTTGGTAAATATAGATCTATCTCTGTTATACCTCACCCCCTACTTATTATTAGGAGATCACTGAACAGTGTACTTTTTATTATTATATCCTCCAAGGAATCTTTAATTTTCTTAATATATATATGGGATACATTTGTATTGGAATATATAAGGAGATATTTTATTCTATTAAACCAAAAAATTTATTTTATTGCCTTTTTCATAATCCACAGAAAATAAACAGCAAAGGGAAATATATATATATATATATATATATACACATATAATGTGTGTGTGTCTGTGTATGTGTGTGTGAATACATACATATGTACACACACATATCTATGTCTCTGCATATCTTGCAGCTAATTGTGAAATGGTAATGATGCATTCTATTATTGAATGAAACCGCATATAATTTGTGAAAGCCTTCTTATTGCCCATGAAAGCCCTTATTATAGATTCATTTGAATCATGCATAGATGATTATTCTAAAGATTTTTCATGGAGGGAAAGGAGGTGTATAGATGGGTAGTTACTGCTGTTCATTTTTTATCACATGTTAAATAAAATCGCAAAATTATTCTCAGGGCAAAAAGTGTGATTTAAAATATATACTGCACATGTTGACTATAGGCTTTATTTAAGTGATAATTGTAAAGGAATACAAAAATTTAACCAATTTGTGTGTATATATCACCAACTATGTGCATGACAATATTTTTATGTAATAACAAAAATAGCAATTCCTCTCCTCCATATAGCTTTTATTGTATGATGCATATATGTACACAAATATGTATATGTATAAAATAGTTCATGTATAATATGGTGTATTTACTAAATTTATATATATATATATATATATATATATATATATATGTATTCTGCATGTAAAGTAAAAGACCTGTGTTTGAATTCTATTATGGATCCTTATTATCCATGTGATCATGAGCAAGTAATTCTTTAGACTTCAGTTTATTTAGAGGATGAAAGAAGTTGAAAAAGGTAAGCTCTAATGTCACTTCCAAATCTAAATATATACAGTTATGATTATCAGTATAAACAAAGTATCTACATTTTTAATGCAAACTTGTCAAAGGCTCTAAGTTATGTGACTCTAAGTGAATTATTTCATTTCTGTTGGTTTCAGTTTCTTCATATGTAAAATGGGGATTATAATAAATAACACATGATTGTTTTGAATATAAATGTGGCAATATATGAAAACAGCCTTGTAAACCCCAAGGCCCTATATAAATCCTACCTATAATCATTTCAGAAGGGAGAAACTAATACATGAAAGAAAAAAGAAAACTTCAAGGAAAGCATCATGCATAAATTAACATTTCAGCTGATTTTTGAAAGAAACCAAATATACTAAGTGAAAGATGAGAAGAAAATGGTATTATAAGCAAGGATGGCACTCATACAGATGTAAAAAGGCATAGAGAGGGAAGATGGAATGCCACATGCAAGAACAGCAAGAAGGTCAATTTCAAATGGATCATTGAATATGTGATTAAGAGTAAAGTGTAATAAGCCTGAAAAGATAAGCTGGATTCAGGTTGTGAAAGACTTTAAATGCCAAACAGATGGGTTTCAATTTGATCCTGGAGGAAATAGGAAGTCATTAGAACTTATTGTGCAAGGAAATAAGATGGCCAAACGTGATTTAAGAAATAACTTTGGTGCATATTTTAAGACACTTCAAACAAGCACACAGACCAATTAGAAAATTATTGTAATCGTCCACATGAAACGTGATAAGAGCCTGTACAAGGATGATAGTGGCCATGAGAGAGAAAGTAATGTATGTGATAAATGTAAAAGTGAAAAGACTAGACAAGTGATGAGGTATATGGGAATTGGGAGAGTGGGGAGTTGAGGATGAAATAACAAACCTGGGCAACTGGAAGAATGGTGGAAATCTTGTTAGAGATTAGAAAATTGAAAAGTGAGGTAGATTTGGGAGATGATGAATCTATTTTGAATATGTGGGTTTTGAGATATTTAATGGATATCCAATTCAAATTCAGAAATATTAGAGCTATGAGGAGAGACCACAGGTGGATATACAAAGCTAAACATTCTATCAGATAATATTTGAGGTGGGGACGGAGCCAAGATGGCGACTGCAGACAGCGTCCTCTGTGAGCTCCTGAGACCTTCCCTCAGACCCAGACAAACTGAGCCTCT
>JAJPUD010034678.1:0-10711 GCA_023553655.1 Myrmecobius fasciatus | reverse complement strand
GATGATTTATGTGGATTTATTTTGTATCCTGCAACTTTGCTAAAGTTGTGGATTAATTCTAATAGTTTTTTAGTTGATTCTCTAGGGTTCTCTAAGTAGACCATCATATCATCTGCAAAGAGTGATAATTTGGTTTCCTCATGACCTACTCTAATTCCTTTAATCTCTTTTTCTTGTCTTATTGCCAAGGCTAGCATTTCTAATACAATATTGAACAGTAATGGTGATAGTGGGCAACCTTGTTTCACCCCTGATCTTATTGGGAATGGTTCCAGTTTATCACCATTACATATGATGCGAGCTGATGGTTTTAAATAGATGCTACCGACTATTTTAAGGAAAAGTCCATTAATTCCTATACTCTCTAATGTTTTTAATAGGAATGGATGTTGGATTTTATCAAATGCTTTTTCTGCATCTATTGAGATAATCATATGGTTTTTGTTAGTTTGGTTATTAATATAGTCAATTATGTTAATAGTTTTCCTAATATTGAACCATCCCTGCATTCCTGGTATAAATCCTACTTGGTCATGGTGTATTATTCTAGGAATGATTTTCTGTAATCTCTTTGCTAATATTTTATTTAAGATTTTTGCATCAATATTCATTAAGGAGATTGGTCTATAATTTTCTTTCTCTGTTTTTGTTTTACCTGGTTTAGGTATCAGTACCATGTCTGTATCATAAAAAGATTTTGGTAGGAGTCCTTCATTCCCTATTTTTTCGAATAGTTTATATAATATTGGAGTTAACTGTTTTTTAAATGTTTGGAAGAATTCACATGTAAATCCATCTGGTCCTTGGGATTTTTTCTTAAGGAGTTGATTAATGACTTGTTCTATTTCTTTTTCTGAAATGGGACTATTTAAGTAATTTATTTCCTTTTCTGTTAACCTGGGCAATCTATATTTTTGTAGATATTCCTCCATTTCACTTAGGTTATCAAATTTATTGGCATACAGTTGGGCAAAGTAACTCCTGATTATTGCTCTAATTTCCTCTTCATTGGTGGAAAGTTCTCCCTTTTCATTTTTGAGACTAACAATTTGATTTTCCTCTTTCCTTTTTCTAATTAAATTAACTAGAGGTTTATCTATTTTGTTGGTTTTTTCATAGAACCAACTTTTAGTTTCATTTATTAATTCAATAGTTTTTTTACTTTCAATTTTACTAATCTCTCCTTTTATTTTTAGGATTTCAAGTTTGGTATTTGATTGGGGGTTTTTAATTTGTTCTTTCTCTAGCTTTTTTAGTTGCAAGCCCAATTCATTGATTTTCTCTTTTTCTATTTTATGCAAATAAGCATCTAGAGATATAAAATTACCCCTTATTACCCACAAATTTTGGTATGTGGTCTCATTATTGTCATTCTCTTGAATGAAATTAGTAATTGTGTCTGTAATTTGCTGTTTCACCCATTCATTCTTTAGGATAAAATTATTTAGTTTCCAATTGGTTTTTGGTCTATTTTCTCCTGGCCTTATATTGCATGTGATTTTTATTCCGTCATGATCTGAAAAAATGCATTTATTATTTCTGCCTTCCTGCATTTGATTTTGAGGTTTTTGTGTCCTAGCACATGGTCAATTTTTGTATAAGTTCCATGGACTGCTGAGAAAAAAGTAAACTCCTTTCTGTCTCCATTTAATTTCCTCCAAAGATCTATCATACCTAACTTTTCTAACATTTTGTTTACCTCCTTAACTTCTTTCTTATTTATTTTGTGGTTTGATTTATCAAGTTCTGAGAGAGGGAGGTTGAGATCCCCCACTATCATAGTTTTGCTGTCTATTTCTTCTTGCATTTCTCTGAACTTTTCCTCTAGGAATTTCCATGCTATACCACTTGGTGCATATATGTTTAGTGTTGATATTGCTTCATCATCTATGGTACCCTTTAGGAAGATATAATTTCCTTCTTTGTCTCTTTTAATTAAGTCTATCTTTGCTTTTACTTGGTCTGAGATCAGGATTGCTACCCCTGCTTTTTTTTGTTCACCTGAAGCATAATAGATTCTGCTCCAGCCTTTTACCTTCACCCTGTATGTATCTCTATGTTTTAGATGTGTTTCTTGTATACAACATATTGTTGGATTCTGGTTTTTAATCCACTCTGCTATCTGCTTCTGCTTTAAGGGAGAGTTCATTCCATTCACATTCACAGTTAAAATAACTAATTCTGTATTTCCTGTCATCTTATTTACCCTAGCTTATGCTTTTCTCTCTCTTATCCCCTTTCCCTCCTCCCTACTATTTTTCTTTTGAAAACCACTTCCCTCAAACAATCCTTCCCCATTATACCCCCACCCACCCCAATTTTACCCCCACCCTCCAGTTTCCTTATAAGTACATCTATTATTCCCTCTGAGCCAAATCTGATGAGATGGAGATTAACCCAATTCTCATTCCCCTCCCTTTTCTCCCCTCAATCATTATAGGTTTTCTTTGCCTCTACATGTGATGTAATTTCCCATATTTTACCTCCTTTTGCTCTTCTTCCAGTGTTATCCCTTTTCTCCCTCTAATTTCTTTTTCAGTTTATCATATCATAAGATTCATAAAATCACAATAAACATACAATAATAATCATAAAATCACAGTAATCATATGATAATAATCATAAAATCACAGTAATCATATCATAATCATAATGTAATAATCGATTCATAAAATCAACCCTCATTCTATAAGTATCTATAACATAAATATAGTTCTCAAGAGTTATTTTTTTCTTGTTACCTTTTTATGTTTCTCTTGTGTTCTGTGTTTGTAGATCAAATTTTTTGTTCAGTTCTGGTCTTTTCAGTAGAAATAGGTGAAATTCTTCTATATCATTGAAAGACCATCTTCTTCCCTGGAAGATAATGCTCATTCTAGCTGGGTAACTTATTCTTGGCTGTAATCCAAGTTCCTTTGCCCTTTGGAATATGTGATTCCAGGCCCTTCGATCCTTCAAAGTAGAAGCTGCTAGGTCCTGTGTGATCCTAATTGTAGCTCCCCGATATTTAAATTGTTTCTTTCTGGCTTCTTGTAATATCTTTTCCTTGGTATGATAGTTCTCGAATTTAGCCACGATATTTCTGGGGGACTTAATTTTTGGGTTTCTTTCAGGAGGTGATCGGTGGATTGTTTCAAGGAGTATTTTGCCTTCTGGGTGTAAAATATCAGGGCAGTTTTCTTTTATGATTTCCTGGAATATAGTGTCCAGGTTCTTTTTTTCATCATGGCTTTCAGGAAGCCCTATAATCCTTAGATTGTCTCTCCTAGATCTCAGGCCATCACTTTTTACCTTGACTATTACAGTCCCCTCCAATTTGATTTTTATACCTTTAGTCTCT
The DNA here is from genome assembly GCA_023553655.1 of Myrmecobius fasciatus. Lineage (NCBI taxonomy): Eukaryota > Metazoa > Chordata > Mammalia > Dasyuromorphia > Myrmecobiidae > Myrmecobius > Myrmecobius fasciatus. Next base: position 7,371 of record JAJPUD010034678.1, on the reverse strand, counting down.
TTTTCTTTTCCAAATCCATTCTCTACACATTTGACAAAACAATATTCCTAAGTACAGATTTTGTCTTTGTCTTCCCAGTATTCTGCACGATGCCTGACATAGACTAAGCCCTAAATACATGCTTATTTTTAGATAATAGTTCCCCTAATTACATGTAAAAACAATTTTCTTAGAAAAAAAGAAAGGAAAGAAGGAAGCAAGGAAGTGAACAATATTATTCTTGTCAGTATTCAGACATTCTCACTTCTTTTTCTGGAAGCAGCATTTTTCATCATGAGTCCTTAGGAATTATATTGCTGAGAATGGCTAAGGCATTCAACAATTGTTCATTATACAGTATTGAAATTGCTGTGTACAATGTTCTTTTGGTTCTGTTCACTTCACTCTTTTATCAGTTCATGTAAATCCATCCAGATTTTTTTTGAAATTATTCAGCTCATTAATATTTAAAACACAATAATATTTCATCACAACTTTATATCACAACTTGTTCAGCCATTCCCCTAATTGATGTGTATTCTTTCACTTTCTTATTCTTTACCAAAACAAAAAGAGCTAATATAAATTCTTTTGTATACATAAATGCTTTTTCTTTCTTTTTTTTCAGTTTCTTTGGGATTCAGATTTAGTAGTGGTATTGGTAGGTCAAAGGGTATGCAGTTTTATAGCCTTTTGAAAAAGTTTCAAATTGCTCTCCAAAATTGGATCAGTTGAAAAAAATTTTTTTTAAATTTTATTTTATTTGCAAAACATATGCATGGGTAATTCTTCAACATTAACCCTTACATAGCTTTTTGTTACAGATTTTTCCCCCCAACTCCCCACCCCTCCCCTAGATGGCAGATATCCACTACATGTTAATTATGTTAAAATACTTGGCAAATCGAATATATGTATACATATTTCCAAACATCCTTGTTGTGCAAGAAAAATCATATCTACACAAAAGACATATCAGATAAAGGAAATACAATGTAAGCAAACATCAATCAAGAGTATGAGAATGTTATGTTGTGGTCCACATTTCACATCCCTCTCTCTGGGTGTATATGGCTTTCTTCAGTGAACAATTGGAAGTGGTTTGAAACATTTCATTGTTGAAGAGAGCCATGTCCATCAGAATTGATCATCATATAGTCTTGTTGTTGCTGTGTATAATGATCTCCTGGTTCTGCTCATTTCACTCAGCATCAGTTCATGTAAGTCTCTCCAGGCCTCTCTGAAATCATCCTGCTGGTCATTTCTTACAGAACAATAATATTCTATAACATCCATATACCATAATTTATTCAGCCATTCTCCAATTGATGGGCATCTGTTCAGTTTCCAGTTTCTAGCCACTAAAAAAGGGCTGCCACAAACATTCTTGCACATGTGGGTCTCTTTCCCTCCTCTAAGAACTCTTTGGGATATAGGCCCAATAGAAACACTGGTGGGTCAAAGGGTATGCACAGGTTGATAACTTTTTGAGCATAGCTCCAAATTACTCTCCAGAATGGCTGTATCCGTTCACAGTTCCACCAACAATGCATCAGTGACCCAGCCTTCCCACATCCCCTCCAACGTTCATCGTTATCTTTTCCTGTCATTTTAGCCAATCTGACAGGTGTGTAGTAGTAACTCAGGGTTGTCTTGATTTGCATTTCTCAGATCAGTTCAAAAATTTACCAACAGTACATTAGTAGCTCAATTTTCCCACATCCACTCCAACATTTGTCATTTTCCTTTTCTATTATCTTAGTCAGTTTGATAACTGTGAGGTGGTACCTCAGAGTTATTTAAATTTATGTTTCTCTAATCACTAGTGATTTAGAATGTTTTGTTATGGTCATAGATTGCCTTGATTTCTTCATTTGAAATTGACTTATTTATTTCCTTGGACTATGTGTCAATTGGGGAATGATTTATATTGTTATAAATTTGACTCAGTCTTCTATATATTTGAGAAATGAGACTCTCATCAGTGATACTTGTTATAAAATGTCCTTCCCCCATTTTTTTGCTTTCCTTCTAATTTTGGTTGCATTAGTTTTGTTTTTTTACACAAAGTTTTTAATTTTATATAACTAAAATTAACCATTATACATTTTGTAATGCCCTCATTTGTTCCTAAATTCTTCCCATATCCACAGATCTGATAGACAAACTATTCTATACTCTCCTAATTTGCTTATGGTATCATCCTTTATATCTAAACCATGTACCCATTTTGATCTTGTCTTGGTATAGAGTGTAAGGTGTTGCTCTATATTTAGTTTATGCTTTACTGTTTTCCAACTTTTCCTACAAGTTTTGTCAAAGAATGAGCTTTTATTCCAAAAACTTGGATCTTTGAGTTTGTCAAATATTAAATTACTATGGTTATTTACTACAATATAGTCTGTACCTACTTTTGTTCACTGATCCAACATTCTGTTTCTTAGCCAGTATCAGATTGTTTTGATAGTTACTGCTTTATAATAAAATTTGAGCTCTGGCATGACTATTGTATCTTCCTTCACTTTTTCCTCATGGATTTCTTTGATATTTGTGATCTTTTTTTTTTCTTTCAAATGAATTTTGTTATTATTTTTCCTAGCTCTATGAAATACTTTTTGGTTGATTGACATGGTACTGAATAAGTAGACTAATTTAGTAGAATTATAATTTTTGTTATATTAGCTCGATTTACTCGTGAAGAACTAATACTTTTCTAAACTTTAGATTTGACTTTGTGTTAGAAGTGTTTTGTAATGGTATTCATATAGTTCATGGGTTTGTTTAGCAAGTAGATCCTTAAGTAAATTTATATTTCTTCAGTTTTTTACATGGAATTTCTTTTTCTATCTCTTTCTCCTTTTAGTAATATATAAAAATGCTGATAATTTATGTGGGTTTATTTTATATGCTGTACTTTTGCTAAAGCTGTTCATTATTTTAATTAGTTTTTAGTTGATTCTCTGAGGGAAGGATCTTAACACTTAAAACTATTAAAGTTAAAACCTTTTGAGTTAAAGACTATCAAGTGTTTAAAATAAACACTGACAAAATGCATGTCATGTATCAGTTATATGATCATTGGTTAGACTAGAAAGAACAGTTTTTGTAAGTCAGAAATCACTTTGTAAAAATTAGAAGAAATGGAGGCAGTTAAGCATTGAAGGTTTTTCTCAGAGTTTGTTAGTGAACAGATGATTTTCTCTCTATCTCTATCTACATACATAGAGATACATACACACACATATATATGCATTGTATATATATATATATATAACATACATATATACATAGGATAGAAGCATATTTTTTAAACCTCCATTTTAGTGAAAACAAAAATGTTAGTTTTGTTCAGTTGTTTCAGTGATGTTCTACTCTTCATGACTTCATTTGGAATTTTCTTGGCAAAGATACTACAGTGGTTTGCCATTTCCTTATCCAGGTCATTTTACAGATGAGGAAACTGAAGCAAAAAGCTTAATAAACTTCCTCAAGGTGACACAGCTAGTAAATGTTAGAGACCAAAAAATATTGAAAATATTAAGACAATATTTACTTCTAAAGTCTTTTCAACATTTCTGAGAAAAGACCCAGAGGAAGGTAGTTGCTCACTGAAATTACATAAACAGACTTTTGTCAGGGAAATGTAATGAGGGTGAAAACCTACCTTTTAAAGAAGTAGGAATTTTTATCTTATTATTATCTACACTTATTATTATAATTCTTATAACACTTATCATTGTTATTTACACTTTTCCCTTTTAAAGACACACTTTCTCCTTGAAGGTTGATAGTGGTACAGTGAAATAGATTTAAATTAATATTAATATTGTTTTAATATTCATGTACTTATAATTCAATTATAATATTAATATTAGTAAATTGAAATTCAATTAGAAGAACTAGGTTCAAGTCATGTTCCTTTTACTTACTATTTCTGTGAGCTAAATAAACTTTTTCTACTCATGACCCCTTTTTTGGCCAAGAAAGTTTTATATAATCCCAGATATATAGATATATAAAAGTATAGAAATCAAACATTTACTGATAATAAATCATATTTTCACAAACCCCACAAACCTATGAGAACCCATATGGATCATCAACCACAGTTTAAAAAGTTGGGAGCTAAGACAAATCACATAGCATCCCTGGTCCTCAGGTTTTTCTCATCTGTGAAAAAAACAAAGGATTGGATGTTAGGATCTGGGGTCCATTTTATGACCTTTCTCCAGATAATTATAGTAGGGTCAATAACTATCCATTGAAAATATTCCTTAAGAATGCATTATGTTTCTGCTCCATCATCCTAGGACATATACAATTTTACTTTTTCTTATTTAGATATGCATAAGGTGCTACCCATCTTTTTACCTGAAGAGGTCAAGAAGAATTGGACTCAGTACTGTAAAAGAAGAAAGTGTCAGTGATATGCTACAGCCAGCTGGTACCAATTGATAAGAGCTGATTTTTAAATTTTAAGTGTAAGTATTTACAATTCAGAAATTGTTAAATGGGATAAAATTGGGTTTATTGTTTTATTGATTATTTAGCCTTTGGAAGTTGATGAAAACATTAATAACATGGATTAAAGTTTAAAGTGATACTTTTTCCAAGACCTGGTTGTTAAATATTTACCAGAACATCCATTAGAGTATTCAAATAAATTTTTGAAAAATTCAGAAAGTTAGACCATGTCTCCTATCACATCATTTTTCTTTATACATAATACTTCTTCTCTATGCATAAAAGAATATATTGTTTTTGTTATACCATTATTATTCTGTTACTTCCACATTCTTATAGGCAAGCATACAGGAACACGTACATATTGTCTAGCCAAATAGATATGTTAAATTCTCTTTTATTTTTCTTCAAATGAGCTGTTTCTTTCTTCCAAATCCCTTTCTCCTCATTCAGACAGACCTGACATTAGACTGGAGAGGAATGTGGTAATGTGATAGTTTATTTTCCTGGTTTAAAAATGGCTTCTGTGTAGAAAATCAAACTTTACAAAGACCCAAAGCAATTATTTGCTGTCTTTTCTCAAACCACAAAGAAAAAGAAATAAAAATCAATTTTTCTCAACAGTACAAAAAACATTTTATGCTTAGGATCAGGTTTGACAAGATATTTGGAGATTTCATAAGAGAACATCTGAATTCACACTTCTACCCCAACCCTCTTAAGTAGGATTAAATACTTCTCTGTTCTGAATATCTGTTCCAAGAAAATACATAATCTTCTAAATACACTTTGCTTTGATCTGCAAAAATAATTATTCCATAAAGAAATTATTTGCATTTTCATACCAGATTATTAAATCTGGGCATGAGATGCACTTTACCAAGGAATGGCTTTGGAAACATTTGATTTTTCAGGCTAGTGGAAATCAGATAGATAAAGATGCTGATAACTCTAAATTTTATATCTCAATTTAGACCCCTTTATCTGGTAACTGGAAGGTTCCTGTGCTGATGTTAAAGTACTCTCAATTCTTGCCTCTTTTACAGTGGCCAAAGGAGCCACTCTATTTCTCCCTGTAAATTTCCCTATAGATTGGCAACAGGCATTCATTTCAACACTATTTCCAGCTGTTTCAAGGAGGAAGACAGAACTACAGCCCAAATGATTTCACTAAATTCCATACTTGTGCTGTACTGACTTATTGAACTCTTTGGCAATAATAGGATGGACATAATAAGATGTGTTAGAAAGGCTACATAGTGTGATAAATGGAGCACTAGATTTGGAGTTAGAAAGATATGGGTTCAAATCCCAATTCAGAGACTTATTAGCTAATTAATAATAATTAATAGTAATATTTAGTTAGGATAAGCCACTCAAATTCTCTAAGATGTGGTTTGTTTGCAAAATATTAGTGATTATAACATCATCTACCTTAGCCCTCAGCCTTGAATTTTGATGATGTTCAAAGTAAATACTTCTCAAACCTTAAGGAGCTATATACATATAAACTATTTTCATTTTTTAAAATATATTATATATATATAACATTATTTTATAATTTTAGATACACATATGTGTATATAAATAAAAATATACAGATTTTTAAAAAAATGACCCACTTGAGAGGTTAACTAGAGATAGATGGGAAGGAAGAAGAGAATGGAAGAAATTTAAAATAAAGTTTTGTCATCATACTCTCAATGACTTCTACTTCACCTAAGAATGCAAATCATTTTGGCAGTAGCACAGAGATGAAAATGGATTTTGGGAGGCATTAGAGGAACAAGTTCAGGCTTTTATATTTTGGCTGTAAAGTATAAGGGTATCAATGTTATGGAGTAGCAGTGGGGATATGTGAGGAGCTCAGAAAGGAAGAATCAGAATGTTATTGCTTTACAAACAACTAGATTCCAGTAGGTGTCCTTTATAAGAATCAGGTGATTCTTCATGTAGTTTATACACAGGATCCTACACATGAGATATGTGTAATGTCCAGAATTATTTAGGGGAGAGTCCAATTGTTTTCTAGATTGAACCATAGCTAGTATTGTGGTGAAATTAGGAAGGGCATTTTTAAGATGTAGGAAACTTTCAATGGGATAAGCAAGATCATGAATGGACTCAAATCTATGCCATGTGAAGACTCATCGAAGGAACCTGGAATTTTTAGAATGGAAAATGGAAGATTTAGGAGAGAAAAAAAATCAATTTCTTAATAATTAAGGCTATCCAAAAGTAGAATAATGTACCTACCCCCCCCCAAAAAAAAAAAACATAAGCAGTTGTGTCTTAGAAGACAACTCTAGGGGGGCGGAGCCAAGATGGTGAACTGCGGACAGCTTTCTCTGTGAACTCCAGGGACCTTCCCTCAAACCCAGACAAAGTGAGCCTTCGAACTGGTTTTTGAGTGAGGGCCTCGCCAAACATTTGGACTACAATGCACTTCTATCAAAAATCTACCTTGAAAGAACTCTGGAGAAGGTTAGCCTCAGGGGAAATCGGCCACTGGTCTCTATAAGACTCCAGCCGGGGCGGAAGTCAGGGCTGCGATAGAGGTGCGGATTTTGGGCACCCAGGAAGCCCCTGGGAGACGCCTGGGCCACTTTGCTCTGCTTGCGGGCAGGTGCTTTGGCAGATCTGCCTTTGGTAAAGGGTGGATCGAGAGCAGCTGAAAACGTGGTCCTGGTGCGAATCTAGCCCGACCACCCTCAGACCGGAAGTCAACTCGGCAAACTGCCCCAGGGCAAATACAAATTGTTGCAGTTTCCTCTGCTTTTGACCAATATCCCAACTTTAAATCATGAACAAGAACCAGAAGAGAGCTCTCACCATAGAAAGCTTTTACGGAGAAAAAATAGAACAGTCCCCAGATCCTGACATTATGAAAACAATCCCAGATGAAGCCACAAAGGCAGACTTAAGTTG
>JAJPUD010034677.1:0-10711 GCA_023553655.1 Myrmecobius fasciatus | reverse complement strand
AGTTCTCCCTTATCATTTTTGAGACTAATAATTTGATTTTCCTCTTTCCTTTTTCTAATCAAATTAACTAAAGGCTTATCTATTTTGTTGGTTCTTTCATAAAACCAACTCTTACTTTTATTTATTAATTCAATAGTTTTCTTATTTTCAATTTTATTGATCTCCCCTTTAATTTTCAGAATTTCCAATTTGGTATTTAATTGAGGGTTTTTAATTTGGTCTTTTTCTAGCTTTTTTAATTGTAAGCCCAGTTCATTAATCTTCTCCTTCTCTGTTTTATGCAAGTAAGCATCTAGAGGTATAAAATGACCCCTTATAACCGCTTTAGCCGAGTCCCAAAAATTTTGGTATGTTGTCTCATTGTTGTCATTCTCCTGGATGAAATTTTCTATTATGTCTATAATTTGCTCTTTCACCCATTCGTTTTTCAGGATTAGATTATTTAATTTCCAAATAACTTGTGGTCTATTTTATCCTGGCCTTATATTTCATGTGAGTTTTATTGCATCATGATCTGAGAAGGATGCATTTACTATTTCTGCTTTTCCGCATTTGATTTTGAGGTTTTTATGCCCTAACACATGTTATAGAGGCTTATAGAATGAGGGTTGATTTTATGAATCTATTATTACACTATGATTATGATATGATTACTGTGATTTTATCATTATGATGATATGATTATTGTGATTTTATGATTATTATGATATGATAAACTCAAAAGAAATTAGAGGTAGAAAAGGGATAACACTGGAAGAAGAGGAAAAGGAGGTAAAATAAGGGAAATTACATCACATGTAGAGGCAAAGAAAACATATAATGATTGATGGGAAGAAAGGGAGGGGTATGAGAATTTGGTTAATCTCCATCTCATCAGATTTGGCTCAGAGGGAATAATACACTTACTTATAAGGAAACAGGGGGGAAAGGGGGAAAAAAGGGGTGGGTGGGGCTCTAAAGGGGAAGGATTGTTTGAGGGAAGTGGTTATCAAAAGCAAAATAGTAGGAAGGAGTGAAAGGGGATAAGAAAGAGAAAAGCATAAGCTAAGGAGACTGGATTAAAAAGCACAATCCAACAATATGTTGTATACAAGAAACACATCTAAAACATAGAGATACATACAGGGTGAAGGTAAAAGGTTGGAACAGAATCTATTATGCTTCAGGTGAACAAAAAAAAAAAGCAGGGGTAGCAACCCTTATCTCATACCTAGTAAAAGCAAAGATAGACCTAATTAAATGAGACAAAGAAGGAAATTATATCTTCCTAAAAGGTACCATAGATAATGAAGCAATATCAGTACTAAACACATATGCACCAAGTAGTAAGGCATGGAAATTCCTAGAGGAAAAGTTCAGAGAAATGCAAGAAGAAATAGACAACAAAACTATAATAGTGGGGGATCTCAATCTCCCTCTCTCGGAACTTGATAAATCAAACCACAAAATAAATAAGAAAGAAGTTAAGGAGGTAAAAAAAATGTTAGAAAAGTTAGGTATGATAGATCTTTGGAGGAAATTAAATGGAGACAGAAAGGAGTTTACTCTTTTTTCAGCTGTCCAATGAACTTATAGACAAATTGACCATGTGTTAGGACACAAAAACCTCAAAATCTAATGCAGGAAGGCAGAAATAATAAATGTATTTTTTTCAGATCACGATTGCGATAAAAATCACATGCAATATAAAGCCAGGAGAAAATAGACCAAAAACCAATTGGAAACTAAATAATTTTATCCGAAACAATGAATGAGTGAAACCAAATTACAGAAACAATTACTAATTTCATCCAAAGGAATGACAATAATGAGACAACATACCAAAATTTGTGGGATACAGCCAAAATGGTAATAAGAGGAAATTTTATATCTCTAGATGCTTATTTGAATAAAATAGAGAAAGAGAAAATCAATGAATTGGGCTTGCAACTACAAAAAGATAGAGAAAGAACAAATTAAAAACACCCAATCAAACACCAAACTTGAAATCCTAAAAATAAAAGAAGAGATTTATAAAATTGAAAGTGAAAAAAAACTATTGAATTAATAAAACAACTGAAAGTTGGTTTTATGAAAAAACCAACAAAAGAGATAAACCTCTAGTTAATTTGATTAGAAAAAGGAAAGAGGAAAATCAAATTGTTAGTCTCAAAAATGAAAAAGGAGAATTTTCAATCAATGAAGAAGAAATTAGAGCAAAAATAGAGTTATTATGCCCAACTTTATGACAATAAATTTGATAACCTAAGTGAAATGGAGGAATATCTACAGAAATATAGATTGCCCAGATTAACAGAAGAGGAAATAAATTACTTAAATAGTCCCATTTTATTTATTTATTTATTTATTTATTTATTTATTTATTTATTTATTTATTTTAAGCTTTTTATTTGTATAACATATGTATGGGTAGTTCCCCAACATTGATCCACTACATGTTAATAATGTTGAAATGCTTGAGAAGTTATGCAAGAAAAATCCTATCTACAAGAAAAAAAAAAAGAATCATACTTCATGTCCCTCTTTCTGGGTGTATATAGTTTTCTTCAGTGAACAATTGGAACTGGTTTGAGACAATACTTTATTGCGGAGAGCCATGTCCATCAAAATCGATCATCATGTAATACTATTGTTGCTGTGTATGATGATCTCCTGGTTCTGCTCGTTTCACTCAGCATCAGTTTATGCAAGTCCCTCCAGACCTCTCTGAAATTGTCCTGTTGGTCGTTTCTTACAGAGCAATAATATTCCATAACATTCATATGCCATAATTTATTCACCCACTCTTTTTGAGCATAGCTCCAAATTGCTCTCCAGAATGGTTGGATCTGTTCACAGTTCCACCAACAATGTAATAGTCCCATTTTAGAAAAGGAAATAGAAGAAGTCATTAATCAGCTCCTGAAGAAAAAATCCCCAGGACCAGATGGATTTACATATGAATTTACCAAACATTTAAAGAACAATTAACTCCAATATTATATAAACAATTTGAAAAAATAGGAAATGAAGAACTCTTACCAAATTCCTTTTATGACACAGACATGGTACTGATACCTAAACGAGGTAAAACAAAAACAGAGAAAGAAAATTATAGACCAATCTCCTTAATGAATATTGATACAAAAATCTTAAATCAAATATTAGCAAAGAGATTACAGAAAATCATTCCCAGAATAATACACCATGAACAAGTAGGATTTATAGCAGGAATGCAGGGATGGTTCAATATTAGGAAAAGTATTAACATAATTGACTATATTAATAGCCAAACAAACAAAAAAACATATGATAATCTCAATAGCTGCAGAAAAAGCATTTGCTAAAATCCAACATCCATTCCTATTAAAAACACTAGAGAGTATAGGAATTAATGGACTTTTCCTTAAAATAGTCAGAAGCACCTATTTAAAACCATCAGCTAGCATCATATGCAATAGTGATAAACTGGAACCATTCCCAGTAAGATCAGGGGTGAAACAATGTTGCCCACTATTACCATGCTACCTTTGGCAATAAGACAAGAAAAAGAGATTAAAGGAATTAGAGTAGGTCATTAGGAAACAAATTATCACCCTTTGCAGATGATATGATGGTCTACTTAGAGAACCCTAGAGAATCAACTGAACAACTATTAGAATTAATCCACAACTTTAGCAAAGTTGCAGGATTAAGAATAAATCCACATAAATCATCACCATTTTTATACATCACCAACAAAATGCAACAGCAAGAAATACAAAGAGCAATTCCATTCAAAATAACTATCGATAGTATAAAATATTTGGGAATATATTTGCCAAGAGAAAGTCAGGATCTATATGAGCAAAACTACAAAACACACTCCACACAAATAAAGTCAGATCCAAATATTTGGAAAAATATCAAGTTCTCTTGGATAGGTTGAGCGAATATAATAAAGATGGCAATACTACCTAAACTAATCTATTTATTTAGTACTATACCAATCAGACTCCCAAGATATTATTTAACTGACCTAGAAAAAATAACAACAGAATTCATCTGAAAAAACAAAAGGTCAAGAATTTCAAGGGAATTAATGAAAAAAATGCAAATGAGTGTGGCCTAGCTGTACCAAATCTAAAACTATATTATAAAGCAGTGGTCACCAAAACCATTTGGTACTGGCTAAGAAATAGAGTAGTGGATCAGTGGAATAGGTTAGATTCACAACAAAATACTCAATGGCCATAGTAAACTAGTGTTTGATAAACCCGAAGACCCCAGTTTTGGGGATAAAAACTCACCATTTGACAAAAACTGCTGGGATAATTGGAAACTAGTGCGGAAGAAATTAGGCATTGAACCACACCTAACACCATATACCAAGATAAGGTCAAAATGGATTCATGATCTAGGCATAAAGAATGATATTATAAACAAATTAGAACAATGTAGGATGGTTTACCTCTCAGACCTGTGGAGGGAGAAGGAATTTGTGACCAAAGAAGAACTAGAGATCAGCATTAATCACAAAATAGATAAGTTTGACTATATCAAGTTAAAAAGTTTTTGTACAAACAAAATGAATCAGACAAGATTAGAAGGGTAGCAATAAACTGGGAAAATATTATTACATTGAAAAGTTCTGATAGAAGCCTCATTTCTAAAATATATAGAGAATTGACTCAAATATATAATAATCCAAGCCATTCTCCAATTGATAAATGGTCAAAAGATATGAACAAACAATTTTCAGATGAAAAAATTGAAACTATTTGTAGTCACATTGAAAAGGTGCTCCAAATCACTATTGATCAGAGAAATGCAAATTAAGACAACTCTGAGATACCACAACACACCTGTGAGATTGGCTAAAATGACAGGAAAAGATAATGACAAATGTTGGATCGGATGTGGGAAAACTGGACACTGATATATTTTTGGTGGAACTGTGAACGGATCCAACAATTATGTTTGACTAATTCTTCAAGTCTTATTGAGTCATTCACTTGCATTTGTTCAATTCTTATTTTTAAAGTGTTGTTTTCTTCAGTTACCTTTTTAAGCTCTTTTTGTAACTGGCCAATTGAATTTTTTTGTTCATTGCACTTTTTACACTTCACTAATTTTGTTTTTCAATAAATTGGTGTCTTTTTCATATCTCTTTTGCAGGGTATTATATCCTTCTTGCATTGATTTCAGTTTATTTTCCCATTTATCCTCCAGCTCTCTTTTGAGATTCTTTATGCAATCTTCCCGAAAGGCCTTTTGAAAAGGGGACCAGTGATGGTCCTTGCTGATTTCCTCTGGGTTTTGTCTAAAGGAACTTCAGGATCTGGGGTCAGCCCTTCTTTGTCTTGATAGAAGCTGTCTATGGTGAGAGCTCTCTTTTGCTTCTTCATTTTTTTTTAGACAGCATGGATGTCTCTTTAAGGCTTGATTAAATTGTGGCTGAAGTTCTTTGACCTGGGGCACTTTGGCCAATTTACTTAAGGTGCTGGGCCAGTGGGGGCTAGGACTAAATCCAAATTACTCCTTAAACAAGTCAAGTCTGCCAGAACACCTGCCCCCAATCAGGCCAGAGTGTCCCAAGTGCCTCAGATAAACTCCAGGTTGTTGGAGTTTGGAGTTTGGAGTTTCTGCCACAATGAGCTGAGTCCCACCCTCACTTCTGTCCTGCACCAAGTCCACTGTTTATCCCTCTGTCTTAGTTAAACAGACCTGATGTGAAGTTTTTCAGAGATATCTGCTAGCAGTGTCCTAATGTTTCTGGAGTCGTTGACTTGAAGATCATTTCAGAGGCTTATTTTATTGTTGATTTGAGAGAAGATCAGAGAAGTACACAGAGAGTCACGTTTTCACTCTGCCATTTTGGCTCCGCCTCAGGAATGCCGATGCAAACATTTTAAATAATATATGAATGATCAGTGGAAAATTAGATACACACGATAGAATAATTAAGGTCTAATATAATCTAGTATTTAATAAACCCCCGAACTACAGCTTCTGAAAGAACAAACTTTCACAATAATTGCTAGAGAAACTGAAAAATAATATGTCAATTACTGGACATAGGCCTGCATCTCACATCCCATACCAAAAATAAGGTCAAAATGGTACATATTTTGGGTATAAATGACGATAATATAAACAAATTAGGAGAGCAAGTGATAATTTACCTATTATATGTTTGGAGAAGACAGGAATTTATGACTAAAGAACTAGAAAATGTTATAAAGGGTAAAATGGACAACTTTGATTACATTAAATTAAAAACTTTTTGCCCAAACAAAACTAATAGAAACAAGAATAAAAGTTAAGTACAAAGCTGGAAAAAATTGTTTACAGTCAGTGTTTCTGATAAAGGTCTCATTTCTATAATATCTGAAGAACGGTATCAAATTTATAAGAATACAAATCATTCTCCATTTGATACATGGTCAAAGGATATGAATGGACAATTTAAAATGAAAAATGTAAATATGTTCTAAATCACTGTTGATTAGAGAAATGCAAATAAAAACTTTTGAAAGACTACCTCATATACCTCTCAGATTGGCTTAAATGACAAGAAATGATAATGAGAAACATTGGAGGAAATGTAGGAAAATTAGGACTCAAATGCATTCTTGGAGATGTGAAATCATTTTGGAGAGTAACTTGGAGTTATGCCCAAAGCGCTATCAAATTATGCCTATCCTTTGACCAAGAAGGTAAAAGGGTCTGTATCATAATTCTGCATCATAAAGGAGGGAAAAGACCCTGCATGTGCAAAAATGCTCCTAGTAGCCCTTTTTGTACTAGCAGAGAGTTGGAAAATGAGTAGATGACCATAAATTGGGGAATGGCTAAACAAGTTGTGGTATGAAAAGATAATAGGATATTACTTCTCTATAAAAATGATGAACAAGGTAATTTTAGAAAAGCCTCATAAATTTACATTAACTGATGCTGAGCAAAACAAGCAGGACCAGGAATACATTTTTCACAATAACAGCAAAAATGTGTTATGACCATTTATGAAAGACTTGATTCTTTCCACTGGTTCATTAATGCAAATCAATCCCAATTTTGGGATTGGACAGGAAATGACATCGCTTCTGGAAAAATAACTAAGGAGCCTGAGTGTAAATCAAAACATGCTATGCTCAGTTATTTTTTCCGTTTTTTTTTAATCTCTCCCAAGATTTTTCCCTTGTGTTCTGACTTTTCTCTCTCAACCTGATTCATGAAGTAATGTGCATTAAAAATAAATAAATTTACTAGGGAAAAAAGAACATGTCTTAGATGACTATATATTGAACAGCAATGGAACTGGTGTTTTGGCAAAAAATATTACATTCTGGAAAGATAAAAATAATCCTAAATGAAAAAAGGAACATTGAATGAATGGTCAGACTTTTAGGATTTTTTCTGCAAGAATACCTGAACTTTATAGGAAAATTGAATTGCAAGATCCAAGGGAAATATAAGGTAAATGGCAGAGTGCTTATTTTTTATATGTGGAAATGTAAATATGTCTAAAATTACCATTAATAATTGAGTAGTATGAAAGAGAAATTAGGATAGACATGAATATGATACATTTTTTTTTAAAAAGAATACTATGTAGGAAAAAGTAAATATATATAAATATATACACACATATATATGTATGTGTATATATATATATATATATATATATATATATATATATATATCTGATAGGAATGCAAGATGAAGAATTTACAAAGATGAATTAGATGAGGCACAAGAACTGGCAGTTCTAGAAACCTACTCTTTTCAGAAATGGGTTAAGAATAATACATATGGGAGCCAAGATGGTGGAGATCAGACAGGAGTCCCTGTAACCTCCTCTAAGCTTCCCTCAAACCAACAACATATGAAACCTCTAGACTGATTTTGAAGCAAAAAAATCTACAATATCTGGAGGACAACACGATTATAGAAGAAAATACTCTGGAAGAACTTCAAAACAGGTCTGTCTTAATTAGGCAGGGGAGTGGTCTGCTGAACCCAGACTGCAGCATAGGGAGATCGGGGCAGTGAGCTGGATAAGGACGCTGGAACAGGAGTCGGAACAGGAGTCGAAACAGGAGTGGGAGAGTTGTGCTTTTCACACACCTGGGAGTCTTCTGCAGGCCTCTTGCGCCAATTTGTCCTGATTGTGGGCAGGTGGTTTGGAGGGTCTGCGTTTTGTGGGGGGTAGATTGTGAACCACTGAAACCCTGAAGAGCATCGGACCTAACTGCCTTTAGACAGCACCCTAGGGAGATCAAACAGTAGGACTGATCAGCAGAATTCAATCAGCAGAACTGCCCAGTACCTGAAATAATTCAATCAGCAGAACTGCCCCAGGGTGAACTAAAGCAGAACTGCCCAGCACCTGACATAATTCAATCAGCAGAACTGCCCAGTACCTGAAATAACTCAATCAGCAGAACTGCCCCAGGGCAAATTAAAGCAGCTGTCCTACCTTTGCCTTAAACAGACCTCATACATTTAAAAAAATGAATAAAAAACCAAAAAGAGCTCTCACCATAGACAACTTTTATGGAGAGAGGGAAGAACAGACCTCAAATCCAGAGGCCCCTAAAGGTAAAGCAACTCCAGAAAAAGCCCCAAAGAGAGACATAAACTGGTCTCCATGTCACAAGGCTTTCTTTGAAGATTGCATAAAAAATCTTAAAAGAGAGTTAGAAGAAACATTGGGAAATGAAATGAGATGACTGCAAAATAAAATAGAAAAAATAGAAAAAGAATGCAATGACAAGAAATGTAATTGGTCAATTGAAAAAGGAACTAAAACAGTAACTGAAGAAAATAAGATATTAAAAATTAGAATCAAACAATTGGAAATGAATGACTCATCAAGACTTCAAGTATCAGTCAAACAAAAACAAACAAATGAAAAGATAGAGAAAAACATGAAATATCTCATAGGAAAAACAACTGAACTGGAAAATAGATCTAGGAGAGACAATCTAAGGATTATAGGGCTTCCTGAAACCCATGATGAAAAAAAGAACCTAGACACTATCTTCCAGGAAATCATAAAAGAAAACTGCCCTGATATTTTAGACCCAGAAGGCAAAATGCTCCTTGAAACAATCCACCAATCACCTCCTGAAAGAAACCCAAAAATTAAGTCCCCCAGAAATATCGTGGCTAAATTCCAGAATTATCATACCAAGGAAAAGATATTATGAGAAGCCAGAAAGAAACAATTTAAATATCGGGGAGCCACAATTAGGATCACACAGGACCTAGCAGCTTCTACTTTGAAGGATCAAAAGGCCTGGAATCAGATACTCCGAAGGGCAAAGGAACTTAGATTACAGCCAAGAATAAGTTACCCAGCTAGAATGAGCATTATCTTCCAGGGAAGAAGATGGTCATTCAATGATATAGGAGAATTTCACCTATTTCTACTGAAAATACCAGAACTGAACAAAAAATTTGATCTACAAACACAGAACACAAGAGAAACATAAAAAGGTAACAAGAAAAAAAAATCCTTTTGAGAACTATATATTTTTTTTATTTTATTTGCATAACATATGTGTGGGTAATTCTTCAACAATAACCCTTACATAGCTTTCCATTACAATTTTTCCCCCAACACCCCACCCTTCCCCTAGATGGCAGGATATCCACTACATGTTAATTATGTTAAAATATTGGCAAATTGAATATATGTATACATATTTCCAAACTTGTCACTGCTGTGCAAGAAAAATCTTGTCTACACAAACTATATATCAGATAAAGGAAACACAATGTAAGCAAACATCAATCAAGGAGTATGAGAATGTTATGCTGTGGTCCACATTTCACATCCCTCCCTCTGGGTGTATTTGGCTTTCTTCAGTGAACAGTTGGAGGAGGTTTGAAACATTTCATTGTTGAAGAGAATCATGTCCATCAGAATTGATCGTCATATAGTACTGTTGTTGCCGTGGATAATGATCTCCTGGTTCTGCTCATTTCACTCAGCATCAGTTCATGTAAGTCTCTCCAAGCCTCTCTGAAATCATCTTGCTGGTCATTTCTTACAGAACAATAATATTCCATAATATTCATATACCATAATTTATTCAGCCATTCTCCAATTGAAGGGCATCTATTCAATTTCCAGTTTCTAGCCACTACAAAAAGGGCTGCCACAAACATTCTTGCACATGTGGGGCCTTTTCCTTCCTTTATGATTTCTTTGGGATATAAGCCCAATAGAAATGCTGCTGGGTCAAAGGGTATGCACAGTTTGATAACTTTTTGAGCATAGCTCCAAATTGTTCTCCAGAATGGCTGTATCCATTCATAGCTCCACCAACAATGCATCAGTGTCCCAGCCCTCCCACATCCCCTCCAACATTCATCATTAACTTTTCCTGTCATTTTAGCCAATCTGACAGGTGTGAAGTGGTATCTCAGGGTTGTCTAGATTTGCATTTCTCTGATCAATAGTTATTTGGAGCACCTTTTCATATGACTATAAATAGTTTTAATTTCATCCTCTGAAAATTGTCTGTTCATATCCTTTGACCATTTATTGATTGGAGAATGGCTTGAATTTTTATAAATATGAGACAATTCTCTATATATTTTAGAGATGAGACCTTTATCAGAACCCTTAAATGTAAAGATGATTTCCCAATTTATTGCTTCCCTCCTAATCTAGTCTGCATTGATTTTGTTTGTACAAAAACTTTTTAACTTAATATAGTCAAAGTTACCTATCTGGTTT
>JAJPUD010034675.1:0-10712 GCA_023553655.1 Myrmecobius fasciatus | reverse complement strand
TGATGTTTGCTTACATTGTGCTTCCTTTCTCTGATTTTCTTTTTCTTTTCTTCTAGATAGGATTTTTCTTGCAC
Source organism: Myrmecobius fasciatus (assembly GCA_023553655.1). Classification (NCBI taxonomy): domain Eukaryota; kingdom Metazoa; phylum Chordata; class Mammalia; order Dasyuromorphia; family Myrmecobiidae; genus Myrmecobius; species Myrmecobius fasciatus. The sequence continues at coordinate 10,638 of JAJPUD010034675.1, read as the reverse complement.
AACTTGTCAAGTATTTTAACATTATGACTCCCTGCCAACTAGGGGAGGGGAGTGGAGTGGGGGTAAAATTTGTAACGAAAAGCTTTGTAAAGATAAATGCTGAGGAACTACCCATACATATGTTATACAAATAAAAAGCTTTAATAAAAAAATAAATAAAATAAAATGCTGCTATTTAAATAATTTATTTCCTCTTCGGTTAACCTAAGCAATCTGTATATTTGTAGATATTTCTTCATTTCATTTAGATTATCAAATTTATTGGCATAAAGTTGGGCAAAGTAACTCCTAATTATTACTCTAATTTCCTCTTCTTTCAAGAAAAGTTTACCCATATCATTTTTGAGAGTAACAATTTGATTTACCTCTTTCCTTTTTCTAATCAATTTAACTAAAGGCTTATCTATTTTGTTGGTTTATTTCATTAAACCAACTCTTAGTTTTATTGATTAATTCAATAGTTTTCTTATTTTCAATTTTATTAATCTCCCCTTTTATTTTTAGAATTTCTAATTTGGTATTTAATTGAGGGTTTTTAATTTGCTCTTTTTCTAGCTTTTTAAAATTGTAAACCCAATTCATTGAGCTTCCCTTTCTGTATTTAATGCAATAAGCATCTAGAGATATAAAATTACCACTTATAACCGCTTTGGCTGTATCTTACAAATTTTGGTATGTTGTCTCATTATTGTCATTATCCTGAATGAAATTATTGATTGTGTCTATAATTTGCTCTTTCACCCATTCATTCTTTAAACTTAGACTATTTAATTTCCAATTAACTTTTGGCCTATTTTCCCCTGGCCTTATATTACATGTGAGTTTTATTGCATCATGACCTGAAAAAGATGCATTTACTATTTCTGCTTTTCTGCATTTGATTTTGAGGTTTTTATGCAGTAACACATGATCAATTTTCTTATAAGTTCCATGAACCCCTGAGAAAAAAAGTATACTACCTTCTATCGCCACTCAATTTCCTCCAGAGATCTATTATGCCTAACTTTTCTAACATTTTGTTTACCTCCCTAACTTCTTTCTTATTTATTTTGTTTTTTGATTTATCTAACTCTGAGAAAGCAAGGTTGAGAGCCTCCACTAGTATAGTTTTGCTGTCTATTTCTCCTTGCAGGTCTGTTAGTTTCTCCTCTAGGAATTTGGATGCTATACCACTTGGTGCATATATATTTATATGTTTTTCTCTTCCCTTTCTCCTTTCTCCCTTTCCCCCTCCCCACTATTTTGTTTTTGATGACCACCTCCCTCTAACAGTCCTCTCCCCTTTATAACCCCTCCCTCTTTTTTACACCTTTCCCCTAATTTTTCTATTTTCCCTTCTATTAGTCTATCCCTTTCTTTTCCTCCCTTCCCTCCTACTTCCCTATAAGGAGGGACAAGTTTTTCTTTGAAGCCAATTGTGTCTGATATACACTTTTAGAGCCCAATCTAATGAGAGTACGATTTATACAATGCTCATCTCCCTCCCTTCTTTCCCTCAATTATATTAGATTTTCTGTCTCTTTATGAAATTTTACCTTATTTTAGCTCTCAGCTGCTCTCAATCCACCCTTTACCAAAGGCAGATCTGCCAAAGCTCCTGCTCACAAGCAGAGCAAAGTGGCCCAAGCGTCTCCCATGGACTTCCTTGGTGCCTAGAATTTGCCAAACTCCATCTCAGCCTCGCTTTTCTGCCCCGGCTGCACTCTGGCACCTGATTGTGGCAAACGGCCAATTTCCTGCCCGTCTGAAACAGACCTGCTCTGAAGTTCTTCCAAGATAATATTTGATAGAAATGTGTTGTATTCCAAATGTTTGATGGAGCCCTCACTTCAGAACCAGTTCAGAGGCTTAATTTGTTCTGAGTCTGACGGAAGACCAGAAGAGCTCACAGAGAATGATGTCTGCACTTTGCCATCATGGCACTACCCCCACCAATAGTGATTTGGAGCACCTTTTCATATGACTACAAATAGTTTTATTTTCTTCATCTGAAAATTGTCTTTTCATATCCTTTGACCATTTATCGATTGGAGATTGGCTTGAATTCTTATAAATTTGAGACAATTCTCTATATGTTTTAGAGATGAGACCTTTATCAGAACCCTTAAATGTAAAAATGATTTCCCAATTTATTGCTTCCCTACTAATCTTGTCTGCATTACTTTTCTTTATACAAAAACTTTTAAACTTAATATAATCAAAATTGTTTATCTGGTGTTCAATTAAGAGTTCCATTCTTCTTTGGACACAAATTCCTTCACAAAACTGAGATGTAAACTCTCCTATGTTCTTCTAATTTGCTTATAATATCACTCTTTATGTCTAAATCATGACCCCATTTAGTTCTTATCTTGATCTGTGGTGTTAGGTGTGAAATTAAGCTGTAATTTCTTCCATCCTACTTTCCAATTTTCCCAGAAGTTTTTCTCAAATAGGGAGTTCTTATCCCAATAGTCTTTGGGTTTCTCAAACACTAGAATAGTTACTGGCTATTATATTCAGTGATTCTATCCTGTTCTACTAATTTTCTACTCAATCAGTATCAAATGGTTTGATGACTGCTACTTTGAAATATAGTTTTAGATCTGGCAAAGCTATGCCACTTTCATTAGCTTTTTTTTTCATTAATTCCCATGAAATATTTGACCTTTTGTTCTTCCAGATGAACTTTGCAACTATTTTTTACTAGATTTGCAAAATAATTTCTTGGGAGCTTTTTGGGATGTCATTAATTCACTAGATTAATTTAGGTATTATTGTCTTTTTTATTATTTTGGCCTACCCATGAGCACTTGATCTCTTTCCAGCTGATTAGGCCTGACTTTATTTGTGTGGAAAGTGTTTTGTAGTTTTGTTCGTATAGTTCCCAATTTTCCCTTGATAGATAGATTTCCAAACTTTTTATACTATCAACAGTTATTTTGTTTTTCTTAACTAATTCTTGAAGTCTTATTGATTCATTCACTTCCATTTGTTCAATTCTAATTTTTAATGTATTATTTTCTTCACTTATCTTTGCTCCTTTTGTAACTGGCTAACTGAATTTTTTTGTTCCTTGCAGTCTTTTTCTATTTCACCAATTTTGTTTTTCAGTGAATTGTTTTCTTTTTCATTTCTCTTTTGTAGGGGATTATATCCTTCTCACAATGATTTCAATTCATTTCCCCATTTTTCTTTGAACTCTTTTGAGATTCTTTGAACAATCTTCTAGGAAAGCCTTGTGAAATGGGGAACAACTCGTGTCTCCCTTTGCAGCTTTCTCTGGAGTTCCTTTACCTTTATGAACCTCAGGAAGAGCTCTGCTCTTCTCTCTCTCCATAAAAGTTGTCTATGGTAAGAGTTCTTTTCTCTTTTTTATTCATTTTTTTAAGGCTTGAGGTCTGTTTAAAGTAGAGGAGCAGCAGTAGAGGAACTGCCCTGGGGCAGTTCAGCTGATTGACTTCCAGTGCTGGGCTGTCTGGGTTGGGTCTCATTTTTGCATTGGGTTACAATCTACCTTTTATAAAAGGCAGATCTGCCAAAGCACTTGCCAGCAAGCAAGGCAGTTTGGCCCAAAGCCTCCCAGAAACTTCCCAGGTGCTTAGAATCTGCCATGCTAAATACTGCCCTGCTTCCTGCCCTGTCTCCTGGCGCTGCCATCTGATCTGGGCAACTCCCTGACCTACTGCCTGTCTGAAACAGATCTATTCCAAAGCTCTTTCAAGGTAGCTTCTTCTGGGAATGTGTTGTAGTCCAAATTTTTGTGGGTTCTTTGACTTAGAAATCAGTTTCTAGACTTAATCTAATGTTGGTATGAGAGAAGGTTAGAGGAAGTCACAGAGAGTCATGTCTTCACTCTGCCATCTTGGCTCTGGCCCCTGAGCTATCAACAGTTATTTTGAATAGTATTTCTTTTTGTATGTCTTGCTACTGATTTTTGTTGGTTATATATAAAAATGCCGATGATTTGTTCAGATTTCTTTTGTATCCTGAAACTTCAAAAGTTGTGAATTGTTTCTGTTAGTTTTTTAGTTGAATCTCTAGGGTTTTCTAAGTATACCAACATATCATCTGCAAAGAGTGATAATTTGGTTTCCTCATTACCTACCTACTCTAATTCCTTTTATCTCTTTTTCTTCTCATTGCCAAAGCTAACATTTCTAATACAATATTAAATAGTAATGGTGAGAGTGGGCAGCCTTGTTTCACTCCTGATCTTATTGGCAATGGTTCTAGTTTGTCCCCATTACATATGATGCTTGCTGATGATTTTAAATAGATGCTACTGATCATTTTAAGGAAAGTCCATTTATTCCTATATTCTCTAGAGTTTTTAATAGGAAGGGGTGTTGGATTTTATCAAATGTTTTTTCTGCATCTATTGAGATAATCATATGATTTTGTTAGTTTGGTTATTAATATAGTTGATTATGCTGATAGTTTTCCTAATACTGAACCAGCACTGCATTCCTGGTATAAATCCTACTTGGCCATAGTGTATTATCCTGGGGATGACATTCTGTAATCTATATACCAATATTTTATTTAAGATTTTTGCATCATTATTCATTAGGGAAATTGGTCAATATATTTTTTTCTGTTTTCACCCTACCTGGTTTAGGTATCAGAGCTATATCTGTATCATAAAAGGAATTTTGTAGAACACCTTCTTTCCCTCTTTTTTCAAATACATTATATATTATTGGAATTAATTTTTCTTTGAATGTTTGAGAGAATTCACATGTAAATTGATCGAGCACTGGAAATTTTTTTTTCTTAGGGAGTGGATTAATAGCTTGTTCTATTCCTTTTTCTAAAATGGGGCTATTTAAATAATTTATTTCCTTTTCTTTTAATCTGGACAGTCAATATTTTTTGTTGATATTCCTTCATTTCATTTAGATTATCAACTTTATTGGTATAAAGTTGGACAAAGTAACTCCTAATTATTGCTCCAATTTCCTCTTCATTGCTGGAAACTTCTCCCATTTCATTTTTTTGACACTAACAAATTGATTTTCTTCTTTCCTTTTTCTAATTACATTAAGTGAAGTCTTATCTATTTCATTGGTTTTTTCATAAAACCAACTCTTAGTTTTATTTATTAATTCAATAGTTTTCTTATTTTCAATTTTATTAATCTTTTTTATTTTCAGAATTTCCAATATGGTATTTAATTGAGTGCTTTTAATTTGTTTTTTTCCTAGCTTTAATTGTAAGCCCAATTCATTGATCTTCTCTTTCTCTTTTTTATGCAAAAAAGCATTTAGAGACATAAAATTACTCTTTATAACTTTTTTGGCTGCATCCCACAAATATTGGTATGTTGTCTCATTATTGTCATTCTCCTGCATGAAATTATTGATTGTGTCTATGATTTGCTGTTTTAGCCATTCATTCTTTAGGATTAGATTATTTAATTTGCATTAATTTTTGGTCTATTTTCTCTGGGTCTTATATTGCATGTGATGTTTATTGCATCACGATTTGAAAAAAAAAACATGCATTTACTATTTCTGCCTTTGTGCATTTGATTTTGAGGTGGTTATACCCTAAGACATGGTCTGTTTTTCTTTAAACTGCTGAGAAAAATGTAAATTCCTTTCTGTCTCCAATTTTCTCCAAAGATCTATCATACTTAACTTTTCTAACATTTTGTTTACCTCCTTAACTTTTTTCTTATTTATTTTGTGGTTTGATTCATCTAGTTCTGAGAGAGCAAGGTTGAGATACTCCACTAGTATAGTTTACTTTCTATTTCTTCTTGGATCTCTCTTAACTTCTCCTCTAGAAATTTGGATGCTACACCACTTGGTACATATATGTTTAGTATTGAAATTGTTCATGATCTACGGTACCCCTTAGTAAAATATAGTTTTCTTCCTTATATCTTTTAATTAGATCTCTCTTTGCTATTGCTTGATCTGAGATAAGTATTGCTACCCCTGCTTTGTTTTTGTTCATGTGAAGCATTTCAGCCCCATCCCTTACCTTCACTTTGTATGAATCTTTGTGCTTTAGTTGTGTTTCTTTTAAACAGCATGTTGTTGGATTCTGGTTTTTAATTCAGTCTGCTATCCACTGCCAATTTATGGGAGAGTTCATCCCATTCACATTCACAGTTTAAACAGCTATTTCTGTACTTCCTGACATCTTATTTACCCTTTCTTCTTACCTCTCTCCCAAGTACATTGCTTTTGATGACTGCCTCCCTCAAATAGTTCTCCCCCTTTAGAGCACCTTCCACTTTTTTACACCTTTCCCTAAATCTTCTATTTTCCTTTCTATTAATCTTTCCCTTTCTTTTCCTCCTTTACCTCATGCTTCCCTATAAGAGGGATGTTTCTTTGTAAAACCAAATATATCTGATATTATCTGTGAGAGCCCAATCTGGTGAAAGTAATATTCATGCAATGCTCATCCCCATACCTTCTTTCCCTCAATTATATTAGGTCTTTTTTGACTCTCCATAAGATTTTACCTCATTTTTACTTTCTTTTTTTTAACCTTCTTTTACCTCCATTTTCCTCTTTTTCCAGTATGATTCCCTTTCCACTTTTAGTTTCTTTTTTATATTATCAATGTAAAATCAAATTATACACCCATTCTTTAAGTATACCCACAGTAAAAATATAGTTCTCAAGAGTTCTTTCCCTTTACTTTTTTAGGCTTCTCTTAAATTCTGTGTTTGGAGGTCAAATTTTTTGTTCAGATATGGTCTTTTCATTAGAAATAGGTGAAATTCACCTATATCATTGAATGTCCATCTTCTTCCCTGGAATATAATACTCATTCTAGCTGGATAGCATGGCAGATAGCATCTAGGTGGGGCAGAGCCAAGATGGGGAACTGCAGACAGCATTCTCTGTGAGCTTCTGAGACCTTCCCTCAGACCCAGACAAATTGAGCCTCTGAACTGGTTCTGTAGTGAGGGCTCCACCAAACACCTGGACTACAAATCACTTCTATCAAAAATCTTCTTTGAAAAAACTCCGGAAGTCAGTTTGAGGCGGGCAGGGGATCCAGCAGCTGCCAACGCTCAGATGGCAGTGCGCAGCCAGGGTGCAAGTCCGGGGCTGATATGGAGCAGAAGATTTGAGGCTGCCAGGAAGTCACTGGGAGATGCTTGGGTCACTATGCGCTGCTTGTGGGCAGGTGCTTTGGCAGATCTGCTTTTGGTAAAGGGTGGATTGAGAGCAGCTGAAAGTGTGGTCCTAGTGCGGATCTAGCTGACCAGCCCCAGACCAGAAGTCAACTCAGCAAACTGCCCCAGGGCAAATTGAAACTGTGGCAGATTTCCCAGCTGGTGACTGGTACCTCAGCTCAAAATCATGAGTAAGAAGCAGAAGAGAGCTCTCACCATAGACAGCTTTTACAGAGAAAAAGTAGAGCAGTCCACAGATCCTGAGATTCTGAAAACAATCCCAAGTGAAGCCACAAAGGCCGAGATGAGCTGGTGCCCTGTTCAGAAGGCTTTCCTGGAAAATTGCATAAAGAATTTCAAAAGAGAGTTAGAAGAAGAATGGGGAAATAAATTGAGAGCAGTGCAAGAAGGAAATATCGCCTTCAACAGAGATGTGAAAGACTGGAAAATAAGACTGGTCAATTGGAAAAAGTCACCAATTCACTGGAAAATAAAAAGTAGTAAATTGGAAAAAGATAACAATTCACTGAAAAACAAAATTAGCGAATTGGAAAATGACAACAATTCACTGAAAAATAAAATTGGAAAAATGGAAAAAAATGCAATGAACCAAAAAATTCAACTGGCCAGCTACAAAAGAAGCTAAAACAGATAACTGAAGGAAATAATACCTTAAAAATTAAAATTGAACAAATAGACATAAATGACTCAATAAGACTTCAACAGTCAGTCAAAGGTAAAAAAATGAAAAAAAAAAGAAGAAAATATGAAATATCTCCTAGGAAAAACAACTGACTTGGAAAACAGATCCAGGAGAGACAATCTAAGGATTATTGGACTCCTCGAAAGCCACGATGGAAAAAAAAAAGAACCTTAATGCTATCTTCCAGGAAATCATGAAAGAGAATTGCCCTGTTGTTTTAGAATCAGAAGGCAAAGTTGGCATTGAAGGAATTCACCGATCACCTTCTGAAAGAGACCCCATAATTAAAACCACAGGGAATATCGTGGCCAAATTTCAGGACTATTACACCAAGGAAAAGATATTGCAAGCAGCTAGAAAAAAAACAATTCAAATACTGAGGAACTGTTAGAATTACACAGGATCTGTCAGCTTCCACATTGAAGGATCGAAGGGCTTGTAATAAGATATTCCTAAAGGCAAAAGAATTTGGATTACAAACAAGAATAAGTCATCCAGCTAGAATAAGCATTATCCTCCAGGGAAGAAGATGGTTATTCAATGATACAGGAGAATTTCACCTATTTCTAATAAAAAGAACAGATCTGAACAAAAAATCTGACCTCCAAACACAGAATGCTAGAGAAGCACAAAAAGGTAAAAAGGAAAGAACTCTTGAGAACTATATCTCCACTATGGGTACCCTTAAAGAATGGGGGTATAATTTGATTTTACTTTGATAATAATGGAAAAGAAATTAGAGGTGGAAGGTATATCATATTGTAAAAAAGGGGGGGAGGAGAAAGGAGGTAAAATAAAGTAAAAAAAAAGGAGGTAAAATAAATCAAAGTCTCATGAAAAGATATAGAAAATCTAATATAATTGAGGGAAAAAGGGAGGGTGATGAGTATTGTGAAATTGTTACTCTCATTAGATTGGGCTCTAAAAGAGTATATGAGACACATTTGATTTCAGGGAAAAATTTGGCCCTCTGTAGAGGAAAGTAGGAGTGAAAGGAGGAAAAGAAAGGGATAAATTAATAGAAGGATTAGGGGAAAGGTGTAAAAAAGAGGGAGGGTACTAAAGGGCGAAGGACTGTTAGAGGAAGGTGGTCATCAAGAACAAAATACTGGGGAGGGGGGAAGGGAGTAAGGGGAAAGGGAAGAGAAACATATAACTCTGGGTAAATAAGATGGCAGGAAATATAGATATAGTCATTTTCACTGTGAATGTGAATGGGATGAACTCTCCCATAAAATGGAAACGGATAGCAGACTGGATTAAAAGCCAGAATCCTACAATATGTTGTTTACATGAAACACATCTAAAACATAGAGATACATACAGAGTGAAGGTAAAGGGCTGGAGCAGAATCTTTTATGTTTCAAGTGAACAAAAAAAAAGCAGGGGTAGCAATCCTTATCTCAGATCAAGTAAAAGCAAAAATAGATCTAATTTAAACAGATAAGTAAGGAAGCTATATTTTACTAAAGGGTGCCATAGACAATGAAGCGGAATCAATACTAAATATATATGCACAAAGTCGTATAGCATCCAAATTCCTAGAGGAGAAACTAACAGAGAAGCAAGGAGAAATATACAGTAATACTATACTAGTGGGGGATCTAAATCTTGCTCTCTCAGAATTAGATAAATCAAACCACAAAATAAATAAGAAAGAAGGTAGGGAGTTAACAAAATGTTAGAAAAGTTAGGTATGACAGATCTCTGGAGGAAATTGAATGGTGATAGAAGGGAGTATACATTTTTCTCAAGGGTTAATGGAACTTATATGAAAATTGATAATGTGTTAGGGCATAAAAACCTCAAAATCATATGCAGAAAAGCAGAAATAGTAAATGTATCCTTTTTCAGATCATGATGCAATAAAACTCACATGGAATATAAGGCCAGGAGAAAATAGACCAAAAGACAATTGGAAATTAAATAATCTAATCCTGAAGAATGAATGGGTGAAAGAGCAGATCATAGACACAATTGATAATTTCATCCAGGAGAATGACAATAATGAGACAACATACAAAAATTTGTGGGATATGGCCAAAGTGGTTACAAAGGGTAACTTTATATCTCTAGATGCTTACTTGCATAAAATAGAGAAAAAGAAGATCAATGAATTGGACTTAAAATTAAAAAAAAAAAAAACTAGAAAAAGAGCAAATTAAAAGCCCTCAATTAAATACCAAATTGGAAATTCTGAAAATAAAAGGGGAGATTAATAAAATTGAAAATAAGAAAACTATCAAATTAATAAATAAAAATAAGAGTTGGCTTTATGAAAAAAACAACAAAATACAAAAGCCTTTAGATAATTTGATGAGAAAAAGGAAAGAGGAAAATCAAATTGTTAGTCTCAAGGATGATAAGGGAGAACTTTCCTTCAATGAAGAGGAAATTAGAGTAATAATTAGAGTTACTTTGCCCAACTTTATGCCAGTAAGTTTGATAATCTAAATGACATGGAGGAATATCTGCAAAAATATAGATTGCCCAGTTTAACAGAAGAGGAAATAAATTATTTAAATAGCCCCATATTAGAAAATGAAATAGAAAAAGCTATTAATCAACTCCATAAGAAAAAATCTCCAGGGCCAGATGGTTTTACATGTGAATTCTACCAAACATTCAAAGAACAATTAATTCCAATACTCTACAAATTATTTGAAAAAATAGGGACAAAAGGTATACTACCAAATTCCTTCTATGATACCGATATGGTGCTGATAGCTAAACCAAGTAGGATGAAAGCAGAGAAAGAAAATTATAGACCCATTTCCCTAATGGATATATATATATATATATATATATATAT